>WHVE01000588.1:0-84057 GCA_015178995.1 Trichophaea hybrida
GGCCTCTACCTAAAGCAGAGAAGTGCGAATTTAATAAGGAAGATGTCAAATAACTAGGATTAATTGTCGGAGTAAACGGAATCAGAATAGACCCGGAGCATGTCCAAGCAGTCCAAAACTTGGAAGCACCAGGGAAACTCAAGGAAGTCCAAGCCTTCTGAGGCTTTGCCAATTTTTATCGATGGTTAATATGAAACTATAGCAAGATAGTGCAACCACTAACAAAACTCACGAAAAAGCTTGTGCCCTTCTGCTGGGGATCAAATCAAAAATGGGCGTTCGCCAAACACAAGTTAGCTTTAACGACGGCACCAGTGCTAGCCCATTTTGACTATGACAAAGAGATAGTCCTCGAAACTGACTCCTCAAGTTACATATTCCCAGGAGTTTTCTCTCAGTACGACAACCAAAGAGTGCTACATCCAGTGGCCTTCATTTCCAAAAAACATTCACCTGCCGAAGAAAACTACGAAATTTACGATCAAGAACTAGGCGCGATAGTTAAAAGTTCAGAACAGTGGAGGCCTGAGTGCGAAGGTTCAGCACATCCAATTAAGGAATTTTCAGATCTCAAGAACCTGGAATTCTTCATGACGCCGAAACGGTTAAACCAAAGGCGGACAAGGTGGTCTGAATTTCTCTCCCGCTTCAAGTTCTAAATCGTTTCTCGTACAGGCAAATAAGGACACAAGCCCAATGCACTAACAAGAATACCAGGAGACATTCCTCCGAAGGGGGGGGGCAGAAAAACACCAACAAATCGTGCTAAAAATGAAAAACCTGGACAAAGAATTACGCAGAACGCTGGTAGTGGCATTTGTAGAAACAGTTAACCTTGACAATGATGCAACAAACCTCGACGAGTTGTGGGACTGGGTACCAAAAAGGTGTAAGCATGGCCCGTACGATAGCAGTGAAGGATTATGTATACTCAGAAATGAGCTGTTAGAAATCTCGGAAATACAAATCCAGCCAACGGAGGAAGAAAAGCTCACGTGGGTCAGGAATGCCACGATTCCCCAGACACGGGGCACCCAGGACGAGCAAAAACCTACGACCTGTTGAGCCGAAGCCATTCATGGAACCAGATGAAAAAGGACATGGACTGCTACGTACATAACATCCACATCTGCCAACGGAGCAAGGCAACGCATGGAAAGACTCATCGCTTGTTATGGGCGTTAGAAATACCGAAACAACCGTGGAAGGACTTGAGTATGGATTTCGTAGTCCGACTGCCAGAACGCGATGGATTCAATGCAATATGGGAAGTGGTCTATCGCCCAACAAAAATGGGTCATTTGATACCTTGCACAAACAGCGTGGACAGAAAGAAACTGGGTGAAATGTATATCGAGGAAGTGTTCAGACTGCACAGACTATCCGAAACAATAGTATCAGATCGAGGGCCACAATTCGCTTCGGAATTCTTGAAACACATCTGCAAAAAATTGGGAATTGAACGAAGACTGTCAACCGCATTCCACCCTCAGACTGATGGCCAAACTGAGACAGTCAATGCTGTAATTGAACAGTACCTTCGAAATTTGGTTAATTATCAACAAAATAACAAGGCCCAATGGCTACCCATGGCAGATTTCGCAGCCAACAAACATACCTCGGAGACAACCAATTGCTCCGCGTTCATTGCTACCTATGGCTTTCATCCGCGAATGACTTTTGGCCAACATCCAATCAAAAATCCCAATGATATTCATGAGGTAAATGCCCAGCAGATGGCCCAATGGATCAAGCAACTTTTCAGTGAACTCAGAGCCGAAATGAAAAGGGCCCATGCCCTACAGTCCGAACAGGGCAATAAGTCCTGAAGGGTAGGTACATCATTGGAAGTTGGCGACAAAGTTTGGCTGAACGCACAAAACATATCAACAACCCAACCAAGCAAGAAACTCGACTGGAAACGCATTGGGCCGTACGAAATCACCGAGATCGTTAGTCCATGGGCCTGTCGAGTTAAGCTACCATATCAACTACGTATTCACCACGTTCAACGAATATCCAGATTAGAGACAGCAGCCCAAAATCCTCTCCCTAATCAAAAGCAAGAACCACCACCACCAGTAATGGTGGATGGTGAAGAGGAGTACAAAGTGGAGCAGATAGACGATTCAAGGCTGTTCCGGAGGCAGTGTCAAGGATTCAGGGCAGGGTGTAAAGGGTTCAGGGCTCGGGGTTCTAGGGGTTATAAAATCCAAGAGCAGGCAAGCTCAGAGTCAAAAGTAGCCTGTAGCTAAAAGAACGAGGACTGTACGCAAGAGACTCGATCCAGAATCACTCAGTGTGAAAGAAGTGAAAGCCGAAGCTGATCGATTGTTTTATAGATGAGAGAACAAGTGATGAAAGAAATTTATCCTCCCCCGAACACCTGGTTAATATACAGTGATTACACTCATTCCATAATACATCCGAACGGCTGCTTTCTTTGTACACTGCTTTATCGTACGATTCCGTCGTCTCCTGTAAAACCCTGATTCGAAACCTGATCTTATTTTCGATATGCCTTAGCCTCCGTTCAAAACCTGATTTCATTCTCATCATGCTGTAGCCTCCGTTCAAAACCTGATTTCAATCTCGTCATGCTTTAGATTTCGTTCGATACCTGATTTCATTCACATCGTGCTCTATATTTCATATTATTCACCGATCATCACTCCACCACCAATTGTCACTCAACACAACCGTCAGAGTAGCTTCCCCCTCTCCAATGCCGAGTACCAACGAGGTTCACAATCCGTGCTTGCCAGGTTGTTCCATGTGAATATCTTCGAAAGCCTTAAGTCCATCTACGTTGGTTGCGGGCCCCCAGCTGCGCTCGTTGTAGCCTCTCCATCTCACCACATAGTGGAGCTGCTTCCAGAACAGCCTGGAATCGTCTATCTGCTCGACTTCGTACTCCTCTTCTCCGTCCACCATTACCGGTGGTGGTGGTTCTTGCTTTTGATTCGGGAGGGGATCCTGGGCGGCTTTCCATGGTCTGGATATTGGTTGAACGTCGTGAATGTGCAGTTGATTTGGTAGCATAATTCAATAGGCCCATTGACTGACGACATCTGTGATTTCATATGGTCCAATACATTTCCAGTCCAGTCTCTTACTGTTCCAGGCTCTCGATAGGTTTCTGGCGTCAATCCATTGTTTGCCTCCTATCTGCAACTCCGTTCTGACTCTTCGTGATTTGTTGGCCTGTTTGGACTGTACGGCTTGAGCTCTTTTCATTTCTGCTCCAGGTTCACTAAACAGTTGTTCCATTCGTTGGGCCACCTGTTGCGTGTTGACTTCGCGGATATCGTTCGGATTTTTGAACGGATATTGGCCAAAGGTCATTTGTGGATGGAATTCATAATTGCCAAAAAACGCGGAGTAATTCGTTGATACCGAGGTATGATTATTGGCTGCGAACACTGCCATGGGTAGCCATCGGACCCAATCGTGTTGCTGATAATTGACAAAATTTCGAAGATACTGTTCCATTACTGCGTTGACTCTCTCAGTTTAACCGTCAGCCTGAGGGTGGAATACAGTTGACAGTCTTTGTTCGATTCCCAATATTCCGCAGACGTGATTCCACAATTCTGAAACGAATTGCGGCCCTCGATTCGATACTATTGTTACGGGAAGTCTGTGCAGTCTGAATACTTCTTTAATGTACATTTTGCCCAATTTCTTTCCATGTACTTTGTCAGTACAGGGTACCAAATGTCGCATCTTCATTAAGCGATCGACCACTACCCATACTGCATTGAACTCTTTGTTTTCTGGCAGTCTGACTATGAAGTCCATGCTCAAATCTTTCCATACTGGCTCTGGTACTTCTAACGGTCGTAACAAGCCATGAGTTTTTCCGTGGATTGCCTTGCTCCGGTGGCAGGTGTGGCAGTTTCGTATGTAGAGGTCCACGCCCTGTCTCATTTGATTCCAGGAATGGCTTCGGCTTAGCAGGTCGTAACTTTTTGCTCGTCCTGGGTGTCCCGCGACCCGAGAGTCATGGCATTCTTGGATCCACTTGAGCTTATCCTCGTCTGTCTGTTGGATTTGTTGTAATTCGGAGACTTCTAGCAGTTCTTTTGTGTGTGTGTATAACTCTGGGCAATGCTTACACATATTTTTTACCCAGTTCCACAGCTCGTCAGGATATACCGAGTTATCGAGGTTAACTGTTTCCATGAATGCTACTACCAAGTTGTTGCGCAGTTCCTTGTTGAGGTTTTCCGTTTTTAATCCGATTTTTTAGGTTTTTTCTGCCTCCCCCTTGGGAGGAATGACTTGTGGGATTCATGTGAGTGCATCGGGTTTCTGACCTGACTTTCCAGGGCGGTGGACTATCTTGAACTTGAACCTTGACAAGAATTCAGACCATCTGGTTTGTCTTCGATTCAGCAATGTGGACGTCATGAATCACTCCAGGTTCTTGTGATCGGTGAGGATTTTAATAGGATGTGCCGACCCTTCGCCCTCTGGTCTCCATTGTTCCAGGCTTTTGACTATCGCATCTAGTTCTTGATCGTATATTTCGTAATTTTCCTCCGTGGGCGAATGTTTTTTGGAGAAGAAGGCTATGCGATGTAATACTCCATGATTATCGTACTGGGAGAGGACTGCTGCGGATACATGACTCGAAGCGTCAGTTTCCAGAACTATTTCCTTCTCGTAATCGACGTGGGCCAGTACTGGTGCTGTTGTAAACACTAACTTAAGTTCGGCGAATGCACTTTTCTGATTGGGTCCCCAGTGAACAGATACTAGCTTTGTCATCAGTTGTGTTAGTGGTTGCACTACCCTGCGATAATTCCCTATGAACCGTTGTTAAAAATTATCAAAGCCTAGGAAGGCTTGGACTTGCTTGAGATTCTCCGGTGCTTCCCAGTTCTTGACTGCTTGAACTTTCTCTGGATCCATTCTGATTCTGTTTACTCTGACAATTAACCCTAGGTATTTGACTTCTTCCTTATGGAACTCGCATTTTTCAGCTTTTAGGTTGAGGCTGGCTTCCTTGAGTGATGTCATGACTGCCCTGACGTGTTCCTTATGTTTCTTCAGGTTATCGCTGTGAATGAGGATGTCATCCAACAAAGCAGTTCAGAACATGTCCAAAAAGGGGTATTGCGTATCATTGATGAATTTGTGGAATGATGCTGGCGCGTTTGTCAGTCCAAAGGGCATAACTAAGAATTCGATAAGTCCATAGCGGGTCCTGAATTCCGTGTTCCATTCATTCCCTTCTGCGATTATAATCATTTTACATGCATCACGGACGTTTAACTTGGTATAACAGTTGCCTTGAAAGTCTTAATAAGGTTTTTTGGATTGATGGCAGGGGGTACCGGATTTGTATCGTTCCTTCATTTGACCCCCGATAGTCGACGCAGAGTCTCAGACCTCGTCCTGGTTATGGAGCAACAAGTACCAGGGCTCCGCAGGGTGATCAAGACGATCGAATGAATGCCTTGGACAAGTTCTTCTCTATCCATTCTTTTAAAACTTGTAGTTCTTCTCTGAATAAGCTGTAAATACGCCCAAACAGCAGTGTAAAGCCCTCCTGTAACTTCATCTCGTGATCGTAGGGTCGGTGCAGTGGTAGCGTTTCAGCCATTACTTTGCTGAACAGGGGTAGAAATTGGAGGAATTTCTTAGGGATGACTTCTTCGAGGGACTTTTCTTGTAGATCCTTCATTCCCAAGGCCTTGTTGATTCCATACAGTGTGATGGCGTACACCTTGAGTTTCTCCTTTCTGATTGTTCTCCCGAAAGGTGATGCTGCTACTGCGCAGATATCCAATTTTGGTCTTTCCATATCTGCTGCTGTTGTTTCAATGTAATTGCCCCATACCAATACGTTTGTATGATGTTGGCAATGCTGTTGGCAGTAGCTGCTTTCGAAGCCGATCGTTTGGGCCTGTAATTTATCTGTTACGTCCTGAAGTTGTAGCCATGGCAGTCCTAGAAAGATTGGGTACTGCCCCAATTTTGTTACGAATACTGGTAATTGCTCCTAATGTGATCGTATTCCTATATTTAACTTGGCCATGGTTGTAATGGTTTCTGATTCGATGGGCCTTCCATCGATAACCTCTAACTCTCTTGATTCTTGAAATTCCTCCTGTTCTAATTGATCATGGCGAACAAAATCTTTGTCTACAAATGCTATTCCCATGGCTCCGCAGTCAATTAAAGCATGCGTATCGATTAACCTGTCTCCGATTTTCAGCGAACATTTCACAACATGATGCTTGCTTTCCATTCAAGACTCCTTAATTTCTGCGCTACTAATTGAACACTGCAAAATTCCAAAATGAGACTTAACAACTGTAGACAAAGGAGATTCGTGCCCAGCGCAATGGCCATTCTTATTGCACTGGCCTAGACTTTTCCCGACTCGACTTCCTTTCTTGTCCCCAAATCTGCGTCTATTTCATTTCCTGCTTTCTTAAAAGGTGTTACTTCTACCTGTCCTGATGCTGCATTCAATTTTCCCGGGCAATTTGCTGCGAAGTGCCTGCTATACCCGCAGTACATAGACAGTCGTTCTTCCCTTCGTCGCTTGAGTTCCTCCGGAGTAATTCCCTTTCCTTTGACTTCTGAGAGATCCCTCAGGGCGGGGCCATGATATTCTGCCACTGTGTCTGCAGGAGCTGATGACGAGGTTGATGGGGCGGGTGTGTTGTTGTTCGCGGTTTCAGACTTCTTGTATCCCACTATCCATCGGCTTCATATTTTTTCAGCAGCTCGAGCACGGATCTATGAATCTCTCTTATAGCAGAGTTTGACAAATTCTATAAGGTCTTTCGGAATGTTGCAATGTTGTAGTGAATCTTGCAATTCTTCTAATAAGCCTGGTCTTACCACATGTACTTGTGCTGCTTCGTACCAGTCGACACCCAGCACCCATTGTTGAAATTCTGCATAATACTGAGAGAATTTTCGGTCTTGATGTTGAAGTTTCAGGAATTCTCGATTGGTGGTGGCTCGTATGTCTTGATCTCCAAAGGCTAGCTGTAACAGGTCGAATAGTTTTTCCACCGATGGGATGTCGAGGATACCCGTGATTCGGCTCATATATGGCTGGATCTGATTGAATGCCACACTTTCTAGTCGATTTGCTGCATATCGCATATTAGACTGCTCATCGAAGAATCGTGTTGGTTCAGCTGCAATTTTCAATGGTAACTGTGCCAATCATCCTTGGCATGCACTCTTATCTGTTCCCGAGAATCGGAGAATTTTGCTGCCATTGTGTCCCCTGATTCCGCTACCATTACCACCATTCCCCATGAGTACAAGCACTCTTCAGAGCTGATCCTAATATTCGTTTCTTTCTTCTCCCCAAATACTTAACTGTTCCTCTGTTTCCTCTAATTGCTGTCTGAGATTTTCCATCCCTTCTGGTCCACTGATTTGAAATCATTGTTCTAAGTTCCGGACTAGTACTTCCAGATCTCAATGATTGCATTCTGGGGCTCTGTCCTCCGTGGTTCTTAATTTCTATTGCGTAAGAAGGAGCTCTTGTTTCAGGTTATTCCGTTCCTCAATGACCTTGTCTCCTTCTGCCAATAGCACCAATATTCGTGCTTCGACTGTGTTCACAGATTGTTGTTCCTTCAACAATTCGTTCAACCTGCCGGTTTTTGGTAACTGAACAAGGGCTGTGAGTCCTGTGTTGATTCCTTAGATATGTTCCCGGAGTTGTTTTTCATGCATTACCTCCGTATCTGTGCATGTTACGTTTTCCAATTCCAGCTGGAGTTCTCTGGTTAATGTCACATCGTGGGCTGTTCCTGATGATTCTCCTGACATCTTTGCAGTTTTCGAATGGTCATTGATGTAGGTATTTGTTGATTTTCAAACCGAATGTCTGTGTTACTTCAAGGCACTTGTCACAGCTATGCCTCCATGAATCACTTTTCTAGTATATCCAGCAGTCGTTGCCACAGGGAATTTCGCACCAAACGCACTTATTTTGGTTCCAGCACATTTAAGGCATGATGGCGAATCACTTTCAATCTTTTTCGTTGATTATATAATGCTCTTCGGTTGCTTTGATGTTGGCTAAACAGGCGTGTTTGCTTGCCGTTGGGCTATGTACCAAAGCCACAGGGATTCAAGATCGATAATCCAAAGTAAACAGAGTAAGCAATCTTGTTCCTCAATGAAATCGAAAGAGGTATCAAATTCCTCTATGCCGCAGTTGCAGGTAGGTATTTCGGTCCAGTCCTGAATGGCACCGCAGTTGCAGTGGATTGTTGGGTCTGGATAATCGTAGTCTAGGTCTCCTTCTCCTACTGAACAGTAGCAAAAATGAATACAGTCGCAGATCCTTTCATCCTCGCTCATGTATGTAGAAGTGGCACTAGTTGCCTGAAATATCTGGATTTGTAGGTCTTCGAAAAGTCCACAAGCAAGATAATCACATGTGTCTCCAGTAGCATTGGATGACCAATCTATTTTCAAAATTGCTTGCTGATTTAAAAACTTTGCAAGAAGCGTTGCAAATGCGATAACAATAATAGCAACCTAAATGGTGAGGATAACAGCACATAGACGAGACTATAACCGGTAGAATCGATTTTAGACTCGTTCATCTGTCGAGGATTCAGAGCTGGGTGTCGAGTGTTCAGGGCTCGGGGTTCTAGGTGTTAACAAATCGAAGAGCAGGAAAGCTGAGAGTCGAAAATAGTCTGTAGCTGAAGAAATGAGAACTGTATGCAAGAGACTCGATCCGGAATCACCAAATGTGAAAGAAGTGAAAGCCAAAGCTAATGGATTGTTTTATAGACAAGAGAAGGAGTGAAGAAAGAGACTTATCCTCTGCCAAAAGCCTGGTATATTTACAGTGATTTCACCCGTTCCATAATACATCTGAACTCCTGCTTTCTTTGTACACTACTTCTTCGCACGATTCCGTTGTTTCACATTCAACCCTGATTCGAAACCTGACCACATTCTCGTCATGCTTTAGCCTCCGTTCGAAACCTGAGTGCATCCTCATCATGCTTTAGCCTCTGTTCCAAACCTGATTTCATTCTTGCCATGCTTTAGCCTTCGTTCAAAACCAGATTTCATTCTCGTTGTGCTTTATCTTTTATATTATTCACTGATCATCTCTCCACCACCGATTGTCACTCAACACAACCGTTTCATTTGGTAAAATGGGGGGGCTTCGACGAACGCAGATGGGAGCCCACGACCGACGTAGATGGACTCAGGGCTTTCCACAATTTTCACACCGAACTACCTGGCAAACCCGGATCATAAACCTCGTAGGTACTGGGCATTGGAAAGGGGGAGATTCTCTTACAGTTGTGTTGAGTGACGATCGATCGTAGAGTGGTGATCGGTGATTAATATTGAAAATAATGCACAATAAAAATGAAATCAGGTTTCGAACGGAGGCTAGAGCACGACGAGAATGACATAAGGTTTTGAACAGAGGCCAAAGCACGACGAGAATGAAATTAGGTTCCAAATGAAGACTCAAGTGAGAAGTCAGGTTTCGAATGGGAAACAACGAAATCGTGCAAAAGCAATGTACAAAGACAGCAGGAGTTCAGAGGTATTATGGAACGAGTGAATTACTGAATATAAACCAGGCATTTGGCAGCGGATAGATTTCTTTCTTCACTCGTTCTCTCATCCATAAAACAATCAATTACCTTCGGCTTTCCCTTCTTTCACATTCGGTGATCCTGGATCGAGTCTCTTGCGTACAGTCTTTGTTTCTTCAGCTACCGGCTATTCTCATCTCTGAGCTTCCTGCTGTTAGATTTTATAACCCTTAGAACCCCGAGCCCTGAACCCTTAGAACCCCGAGCCCTGAACCCTCAACACCCAGCCCTGAATCCCTGACAGTAGCTACTGTTCTTAGCCAAATTTCAATACAATTGAATTACATTGAAGCTTTGTAAATTTGAACAATTATGAAAACCATCATATCATATGAAATTATGAGAGGTGAAGCTAGGTAACATAATCAGAAGCACAAGTACTTCAAAAGATAAAAGCCTGGTGTTCAAATCAATATCACCAAGCTTATCGAGGGTAATAATATTATTCTCAGGATGGAAATTGTTATTATTCAGATTCCAGCGTTTCTCCCCCGTAGCCCATGAATTCTGACTGTTTAGGTTTTTTCCGTATCTATGTTCCCAAGAAAGTGAAAACTTGGCAAGAATAAAGAGATCCCAAGTTGAACATGAACTTCAGAAATCATAATCCAATTGCAAGATGTTAACAGTATTGGCAATGTTTGATAAACATGTTATGAAAAGTAACCAGAGCATTGACATGAGTAGAATTATGAATATGGTATTCACCAGAATGTTTGGGTTATTGGTGATATTTGGTGTTGGTCATATGATGGTGAATACCTAATGCAGAGTTGGTGAAGATTATAACAATAATACCATATACATAAATATATGGTAAACAAAATATGAATGTATGACCTTACATTCAATCACTTATGATAATTGCCTGGTATGTTTGAAATTCAAATTCAATCATTTCATTATCGAGATCAACAATATCACAGAGATTGCCAATACACATTGTGTTTTTCCTGATATGGCAATGATGAAATTAGGGGATATAAAGGATTTGAGATCATCCACTTCTCTGGAACAGATTCAAGGGCACTCTATGGATAGATGGTACAGTTGGCCATAAAATTGACGATGACCCAATATAATTCTTCTATAAACGATTCACAATGCAGTATGCAGTCAGTTCACAAGATGGTGCCACCAACACTCAAATAAAATCATATATTGACAGAATAACAGTGAACCTCAAACTAACACCACTGGAAAAACTGTTTGACCTGTTGCTGTTGGCCTTTGGAAATCAATATATACACGCTTCAGCTAATAGAAAAGTCTTTAAACCTCAACAAAAAAACCAACAATTCTTCCTAAACCATATGGAATTCCCATAATGGATGCCATAAGTTGAGTGGCTCAGAGGAAAGTACTGTCGTATGGTGTATCTGAAGAACTGAGGAATATGATACAATATTGTGAACCTCTATGCAATTCTACAATGTTCATCAAACTCTGTTTAAAGTATGATCTATATAACTATATCTGAGCAGCCAAACAAAAGTCTGGAAGGTGTACAATATGGTCCAACATGAAACCTCCAGCAACTGTACATCCATTCCAGAAACATTCCAATCTGGAATAATAGCAGTATATAATTTTTCCATTCTGATGAACTTCTCCACTGCCAAGGGATTGATTAACACCCCAGAAGAAACAAAGCCAAGAAGGGAAGGGGTAGGGTGAACATAGAGTGGGGATAGCGGAGATTTCACGACATTATGCCCAACCAAATATATTGCCACCTGGAAAGAGGTGAAACTGAATCCGTTCATGGAAATCTCAGGGAAAGAAATAGCAGTGGAGTCAGAAAAAGTATAAACCAGTGCAATATGGATGGCAGTTGTACTGGGTACAAATCTTTATCAGGGAAAATAAATTCTACATTGCCAAGCTCTGTAATATTGTGGAGCTTGAAAATGATATAATTGAATTTGAGTTTCAAAAACTGCAAATGAACAACATGGTAGTTACATGCATTGTCAAGTATTCATGATATGTTCACCATATCTTCATGAATGTGATTTAATTGTTGCAATCATTGGCAATGGTTTATGATACATTTATCAACTTATCACCAACATCAAATATCTCCAATAACTCAACCATCTATATTTGTTCCTTATTGCAGATTCAAATTATATAACAGTTTCAGTACTTATCACAACGCATTTATCAACCATTGGCAATACTGTTCACCTCGGGCAATTGGATTTGTAATTCTCAAGTCCTTTTTAAACTATTAATCTCTCCATTCTGACCAATCTCAACAGCACCAATAATATTGTCATACTTTCAATGCCCAGCAATAGGTATGTGAATACCAAGCTTGTAGTTTTTGAAGTGGTTGTTTTTTCATTGTAATAAATGATTTCTGCATTATTGAAGCCTTAGATTCTCATAATATGATAGTTTTCAAAATTTCAAAAATCCTAAATACTTCTATATAATATAACTTTATTAAAATCCTTTCAAGAACAGTAGTTACTATAGAAAGCAGTTTACATTTTAAAATGGGCAGAAATGACGTTAACAAGGGACACTCAAATGTTCTACCAGCAGCAGCAGTTGCAACAGCAGATCTATATGCTGATCATATGACAATATAGGCAATCATCAGGAAAATTCAGTACCAGCAATAGCAGCAATGTTAACATCAGCAGCATCAACAATAAATACAAGCAAATTATGTGTCGACATGAGCAGAAGAAATGCTGGGAGATATCCAGCTCCAACAATAGTAGCAACAGCAACAGCAGTCACAGAATCAGCAACAGCAACAGCAACAGCAATAGAAACCGCAACTTCAATGGAAAAATAACAGACTGATTATGTGTCAATACAAGCAGAAATGACAATACCAAAGGAAAATTAGTACTAGTACATCAGTAGAAGCAACAGCAGCAATATCACCATCATCAACCGCAGTTGTATCAACTATTGAAACAAGCAGATTATATATCATCACAAGCAAAAATAATCAATTGCGAAATCTTGCTTCAGCTCGAAGTACAGCAGTACCAGCTACACTAGCAGTGCCAGCAGCAACTATTATAACAGGTCATGTGTAAGTAATAGATCATTGATATTCCCAAGATATATACTGTAATCATCAGGAGAGGTATTTTCATAGTTAACAACTATATCAATGTTTTTTTGCATTAATGTCTGGGAAATTTGTATTTGGAGTGGACTCAGACTTCTAGATGAATAAATGCTGAGCCAGCACTGTATACTTGTATATGTGTGGAAATTTCTAATCAGTAACAACAAGATTCTCTGAGATTCCAAATTAGAATATCCCCATTGTGGTCAGTATGGTTGTTTTAGCTGATCATTTGAATATGATCTCCATATTTCCACTTCAACAAGGTTGTACAAATTACCAAGGGTATTGTGGAGATTATATTCTCCTGCTTCTCCAGCAATGAAGACAGGAAATTATTTTCCAAATATTTGAAAACCACTGCAAAATATGTATTGAACTTGCTTATACAGGTACAATGATATATACAAATAGACAGTGAAGTATGTGGGAAGTTCTCAAGAGGTATATATTTTTTTGTTTAATAGGCCATTAGAACATACCAGACAGCTATTATGGAGAGGATTATAAAGGTTTTGTCAATTATTCCAATTATTAGTTAATAGGTATTTCCAAGTTGTCGAGGGCACCAAAGTTGGTACGATAGATAAACTCTATTAGTTCCGGAGCAGCAATAAGGAAGAGAAAGTTCTGATAAAAGATAAGTACAGTAAATTACATGTCAAATTATGAGTCCCATGCATCATCACCTGCATGGAGACATGTGAACCTATCTTTCTCAAACAGCCAGCCCACATTCTGCCATACCTCTATCTCCAACTTATTATTCAGCTTATATCTAAACTGAATACTTTGTGCCCATATATGAGTCAACAAATTATATACCATAGTGATTTTGGCTAAGTACAGTTTGTGAGCCAAGAATCAATATGTTTGAATAATATACTTACTCTTACCAACCATGGTTGCATATACTCCATGTCAAAATCCCTTGGGCTAAGGCACTTTAATCTTTCATACCATCAGATATATATCTGAGCTGTTCATGTTGCAGGCCCAGTGAATGGGTCGTTAAACAATAGACTGTGGGTGATTGCAATTTGCATCATGTCCAGAATCCTGCCAGGGATATTGGGAATACCTGATTGGTCAGTAAATTTAAACCATACCAAAAGTCCTTATATTTATCAATGATGGAATTGTATGTTATAACTTCTCTAAACAACTTAGTTGGCTGGCATACATGTTTTCTATACTCATAAGGAGAGAGCTTCTAAGTAAAGAACATCAGTACTATATCATATATATTACTCATTCAGACCAGGGTATATTATATTAAGCTTGGAAGTTGACCTTGTGAGAGCTCTCTCCTCCATGTTGTGAATAATCATTAGTACATTGGTATAATTTGGCATTTGCATTGGTGGAGTCAGATGCTCCTGTGTAGATAGTTTTACAAGAGACAATATCAAAGGCAACAAATATGGGATGATATGCAGGCTCTCATCAATTCAATACATCGATTCTTGACCAATTTCACGGATTCCAACACTCTGACTGCAGGTTAGGAGAGAAGGTGGAGTCAAAGGAGAAAGCTCAACTTTAGTTGAATAATCAAGAAACTTGTACATATAATTATCATAATGGATTTTGCTAAAAAGATGACCGGTGGGAAGACAGAATAGTTGTTGTGACATTTTTGTCTTTGTGCAGATTCCATATGCTTTGATAAACAAGTACTGATTTGAGCAATTATATGAGAAAATTATAAAGAGGTAAAGTATACTAGAGAATCATGTAGAACATTGAAGGCAAAGGCAACTATTGAGAGAATATAGAACTTACACATTGAACTGCAGAATACTCTTGTCCAATGAATGGCTTTTGATGTCCTATTTTCGTCTGGACTTGCCAAGAATGTATTTAGAATAATATAATCACTTGGTACTGAATGGAAACTTGGTAAGATGGTTGATATGGAGCCACTTTCCAACATGAATGGGCTGTGGTGACAGGTATCCAGTATATGATATCTATTAACAGAATAGATGATATCTGTTTACCAATGCCAAAACCACTCAGCCAGCTATATATCATTATATAGATGTATATCTCAATGAGAAATGCCCTAGCATAGGGCACTAGTGATATTTTTGATCAGTTCAAGAATATACTTATTGCAGTAAAGAAGTACTTCATTAAAATAGGTAAAATGTAATGTAGGTGAAATCTTAGCAATGCTATTGCTCATCTATGACAATATATACAGAAGCCACATCATTGGAGTCTGATATAAGTTTGTTATCTGTGCTGCTATTGTACTTCTATATAAACTTGGACAGAAGCAAAATGCTTGGCCACAACGATAGATAAGGTATTAAGTTCATATGTGTTACAGACAAGGATTAAAATTGGACTAAATTAAAACCAGCAAATAGTAATAATTTCAATCACTTGAATACAATAGAGTATGATTATGAAACGATTGAATGTACCTTGAAATTGCAGAACTCATATATTGAACTGAAGGAATTATTAATCGACATAAGAAAAATCACTTGATACAAACCAATGACAATTTAAATAACTCTAAAACTGGAAATACGACCAAAAATTCAATTTTATCGATGATTACAACTACTAACATGCTGACCAGTCATAGATATTTTACAACACATGATCTAGTTATTGAAAAATGCAATCTATATTTTTTGTGGCAGTGCAATCATTGTCTGCAACAGAGGGTGTATAATATAGAAATTATTATGGAACCATGTACCCTCCAATTTATCAATATCAGAAGTTATCCAGTCAACATAACATCCAGCAACCCTTGCCCAGATATATGGCTATATCTGCTGCTGGAATATGATTTGCTTTGGAATAATGATCTCTCATATTGTCAGGCTTGCCCTGCTGTATGGGGGAGATCAGGACTTCTATTTACATACACTGTTTTCAACATTGTCCTTTTCATCACTATTTTATACTGGGACACTTGAAGCATCAGAAAAAAAAACAGATTGGTTGAAAAAGGTACAATATTTCGGAATCTGTATGTATAGCCACAGAAAATCTGATGGGTTGCACCGGTATACAATACTCAGGAGTGGATCAGTAATATTGCTTGCCCAAGTATACCATCCACGCAATACTTTGTTTGTAAGGAAATTTACCACGTTGCCGTTTCTTGCAGCCTTCGAACCTGTATTATGCAATTCCATCCCTTCACTGATAGTGCATGTAATTGTTGTCAAATCAGTAAATGAATGTTTCAGTACAATTGTCACGTCAATTCAAGAGGTCAACAAACCCAATGAATTGAGTATCACAGTATGGGAATGATCCTCCTGAGGCCACTTATAGTTGAAACTTTGACTGTCTAACTTTATAGCCATTTTGGGGGAAATATATACAACTGTAGTTATAATTGATAAAGATCCTTCTGGTACCAAAACCATCTCCTCCACCCATTGATTCTTTTGCTTGATTGGCAAGGCAGATTTATCATTATTATAAGCTAACTGCATGTTAGAAAGATCAAAAGAACAGAAAAAATTTCACATAAAGTTCAACAGCCCAGTTTTTGGATTTGTTATCCAATTCAAACAGGGTTATCAGCAAAAAGAAATTTTTGTTGATTAAGGCTATTCAATGTTCTGCACCCATAAACACTGAAACACAATGTGGGTATTGGTGAAAATGACACTTGGAAGAGCATCATTGTGAAGATGCAATGAGATGTTCAGACAGCATTCATGAATACTTCATATATCTTGCTGAATGAAGTGGAAATCAATTTAAGCCACATGATTAAGGTCACAAATGCTATTTCCGAATGTCAATACACTTGTATACAAATTCTCATTAATCCAAGACATAGCCTTTGATGCTAATGAATAGCTTCACAAGCTTATTTGCTCACTATTATACCAGGTGACTAAACTCAGTACAATACTGGGAATAGAGCAGCCAGTCAAGACCCAATAATGAATATACCCCAACATGCTTATACCATCTTAAGGTACTCGGCGAGACGAATCGAATGGCTCCATCCACAGGTTTTTTGGAGTTGAACTGCAAAAGTTAGATGAATTCAGCAGAAACAGGATATGGAAGAGCTTTGGAGCAACTGGTCCAGAGGCAATAATGGATGAACCGCAGGATTCTTGCACTGTCTTAGTATACTTGTTAAGACAAATTGATTCACCCTATGCATGGATGAATTGGAGTGGAACTGCCAAGGTAAGATAAATTCAGTGGAAGGAGGAAGAGCAACAGTGGAGCAGCTGGTTGAGAGCCAATAATGGATGTACGCCAGCATGCTTGCACTCTGTTAATGTACATGGCAAGACAAATCAAATGGCCCTCTTCATGGATCAATTGGAGTTGAAACACAATTGTTAGATGCATTCAGCAGGATGAGCAGCTGGTCGAAAGCCAATAATGGGTGAACCCTAGCATGCTTGCACCATTTTGATGTACGCATTGAGGAAATTCAATCAAGTATACCCATATGTCAATCGGAGTTTCTCTGCAAAAGTTCCAAGGGGGTCAGAAGGAGCAGGAGGAGGAGGGGGAGGAAGGGGAGGAGGAGGAGTGGACAAGCAGTAGAGCAGCCAGACGAAAGCAATTAATGGACATATCTGACTTCATGTACTTGTCAATACAAATCGATTAAGATATCCACAAGTTAATCAGAGTTGATTTGCAAAAGTTCAATAGGGGTCAGTGCTGGAAGAACAGGAAGAGGACGAGGAGCAGTAGAACAGCCAGTCCAAAGCCAATAATCGATGTACCCCAGCATTCTTGCCCCGGCTGGATGTACTGGTCGAAGGGCATTGATCAAACATACCCATGAGTCAATCAGTGTTGATCTGCAAAAGCTCAAAGGGGGTCAGCAATTCAGGAGGTGGAGAAACAGAAGAGCAGCAGGTCGAAAGCCAATAATAGACTGCCCCAGTGTGCTTGCACCATCTTGATGTACTTGTTGAGGCAAATTGATCAAGCACACCCACAAGTCCATCAGAGTTGATTGGCAAAAGTATGAAGGGTGTTCGCATTGGAGCAGGAGGAAAAAAAGAAGGAGTAGAGCAGCCAGTTGAGAGGCAATAATGGACATACCCATAACCCCAATGGGCTTGTACCATCTTGATGTACTGGGCGGAATAAATCAAGTGAGCATAACCACAAGTCAACCAGTGTTTATCTGCAAATATTCGATGTGCGTCAGCACTACCACTGAAGCAGATCAGTAGAGCAGCCAGTTCAGAGCAAATAATAGACATACCTCAGCACACTTGCACCATCTTGATTTACTCAGCAAAAGTAATCGATTCAGCATACCCACGAGTCGATCTGAGTTGATTTGCAATGTGAGAAGGGGGTGAACACCCAACGAGGCGGAGGACATGGAGGAGCGATAACGGAAACAATCAACTCTGGACTAAAGTGGCACTGCAATTAGCTTCTAATTCAACAAAACTTCAATCTGTTGGACAATGTAGTACACAACCTGGAATGCCATTTAACAGTCTGTTTCTTTTGCGAATTGAAAAATCTATAGATTGGACCCTGTTTTCAAATGAGTGGAAGCATTGATTCACCAAATGGGTAGATAAGAATTAAATATTCAAGACTGCAGTTGATAGCTTTTGGAAACTTGATGTGAATCCACCATTTGCTTCTTTTAACCTGGTCTTTAAAAGAATCAATGACATGACCCACAATCTTAGAATGCAAACATATCAAGACTTGTACTGTATCTTTCACATTTTCCAATACTGGAGGCCTTCCATCATTCATGCAATTCTTTCCTCATTACCTGGAATGCTGGCATTGAGTTTCTCCTTTGGCAATGGCTATGTACAGAGCGCAGGACATATGTATTAAATATGGAAATATCATGAGATAGGTGAACAATTCTGCTCCAAAGTCCATTAGAGAAGCTGGTAGTGGAATCACCTGGTATATAATATATTCGGCTTTTTCAGATGCATAGCTTTCGTATCCAAGCTGATTAAACATTTCATGAATTCAAAACCTATCAATAGCACTATTATTCCAAATTTTTCAAACTCCAATCAGATTTACCTTATAAATTATTTTAACAATGATAAGGAATTGCCTGCATATCTGAGTGTAGGCAACATTCAATTTTTTGAATAATGCAACCCAATGCAGAAGTGCTAAATTATGATGGTATTTCTTTCTGTTCCACTGAAACATTCTATTCACATACTGGGCAAAATTCTGGTATTGAAACAACAACAGGACTAAAATCAAGAGGTTGTACAAAGCATCTTCAAGCTATTATTTATACCTCTGAATGATGTATCTGACCATGGCAGATATATTTTATGCTCAGAGAGATATACTTAATTGTACATTCTCATCATATATGCCTTGATAGCTATTCGTTCACAGAATATCAACCTCTACTGGATTCAATCAAGTCATTTCCATATATGTGCAGTTCCAAAGGCTACATTCAGTGGCACAGAATCTTTATCTGCATATTGAAGATGTTGCTGACTATTGACTGCAATTGATTACCACAACCGATGCAAATGTAATATAATCATCAAATCCTACTGCCAGTCAGTACTTGGATTATGGTGGCATTCGGCAAACTGAAGAAGTCATCTTGGTAGATAAGTCACTTGATAGACTATGTCTCTTAGTCCAGGATATACTGTTCACTATCTACCTGAGCATCTTGAAGTATCTGAAGGATTGGGTAATTCAATTTCTTGTATATTGTAAGGGCAAATACATTCAAGTATGGCCCTGTACTTGATAGTAAAACCATATATTGTTGCAGATATGAATAAGTGATAAAGTGATAATATGGTAAGGTAAGATAATCGTTGGAGTTCAATTGCACTGCGGCAGAGTGACTATATACTGAGTACTTACCTTGCCATATGCCTGCTGGTATTATATTATCCACCTCTCTAGGCACAGACCACCTGGACTGACAATCCCATACATAAAGAAAAGCATAGTTGACATCCAAGCTTGTCTGCATATGGAGAAATTGGTACATCTGATGACCATTCTGTACAGTTAAAGGGTTATTTTACAGTGGATTCAGTGTACCAGAAAACTTCACCTCCAGTACTAGGTGGTGAAACCCAATGCCAATACCATTTGTACCAGGCCCAAATCAAATTAGAGAAAGAAGAAAAGTCAAGAGAAGAGAAGAAAACTTTGAAATTGAGTCTGATTCCACCAAGTCCACCTCTCTCAGTCCAAGGCCTTTTGGGTATCAGATTTTGTTCTAATCCCACTCCTTTCGCATGCTTTGAAATCCACCCTCAGGTCAATAGTTCTGTATAACCAATTGGACATTCAGTTTCTCCCAATCCAAGCAATTGATCCCCATAGTACTGATTCAATAATACTTGAATCAATAAGTACCATTGGCTTCCACCATTTGTTTGTCATTATATTTTGCATTATGTTATACACTAGTGATCAGGAATCTCCTGGTGATCCCAGCATGCTCACAAAGTTGTATTCCCCAGCACTGAAATCCTGCTGGCCCCCATGAAGACTTCAAATAGCCAATTTCCTTGCACTCAACTCTAATGGCCTTCTTGAACAGATCACATAGTATTCACTGGCAGCTATCAATGCTAGCATCATTGTAAAGTCTTTCAATATGTCTTCTGACAAATCCACTTGTTTGAAGGTGGCCCCAAGCTATTCCGAGTCTGCCTACTATTCCCATTCCTATATGATTTTTCACATGGTTGGTGGTGGCTATTCTCGACAAATATTTATCACTGTAACAATCAACTTGAATAATTTTATAACGAACATATATTGAAAAAGTATATTGTTCTTGAAAGGTGTCAAATTCATATGAATTCACCAATTCTGTGTCTCCATACATTTGTATATTCAAGTACATGATAGATTTCATCAGTGATAGCCTTCATGCTTGGTATTGATCATATAAGTCTCATGAATAGGCTCAAGAGTAGTTATTCAAAATCAATCTCTGCCTCAATTCGGTTATAAATTTGCCTCCTTGATCAGTAATGATGTTATCAGGCACACCATGTTTGCAAATACCATGTTCAAAGAAGAGCCTTGCTTGTTCCAGTCAATCAATACTCTTTTGACACTGCAGGTATATCACAATATCCATAGTGTGATCAAGAATGTCAATGATTTCTATCGACTCAGATGCTGTTTATTCCTGTGAGTCTGTATCAAATCTATCATGTGACTTTTCAAGGGTCATGTGGAAGTTGCGAATGGTATCATTGTAACATATCAAGTGGATGGTGGGGCCTTCATGCAATGGCTCATTTGCAGCTGCTGATGTATTGCCTTATTTGTGTATCTATACTGGGGGGAGGCCAATGGAGCTTGCTAGAAACTATTTCAATAATTTTAAGAACTCCAAAGTGATATAATTTGTGGTTCTCATGAATGAAACCTACCACTCTAGCATAAAGGGTTTGATCTGTACTAACATATATCCTCCCTTAGGATGTCAGATTTCCAGTGACAACCTTTGATTGGTTTTTGTCATTCGAGATATTTGACATGTACCAGTCAGCTGCATGCATTTTTATATTGATTGACAATATGTCAAAAGACAAGGCTGGTTCGACTTCTGGTGGAATTTCTTTTTCTTCCAGAGTTATCAAGTGTCGGCCAATTGCTATCATGTGTAAGGGCGATCATTTGTTTCATGTATGTGACCAATATATGCCTTTCACAGTTCAAATAATGTATTGAGGACATTCTGAATTAAGCAAAAGATTGTCAATCACTACTATCTATAGCAATGTCAATGAATTATTATCATTATTTTTGTAGCTGTGGATCACCATTTATTTGCTCCATTCCTAGTTGGTATCATTGGTTGATATATATAATTGGTATGTAATCTATGCAAAGTGATAATTATAAAGTAATTCAGTGAGTTATTATTCTCAGCTCTGAAGATTCTCAAGGTAGTCTCCTTCACTCATTTCACAGTTCAGTTGGTTTGAATTCTGTATACATTAATATCTCAACTACTCGTTTGGCAGACTCTTCAATGTTAGTATCTGATATAGTTAACTTCATTGATATTGTCAGTTGATTGTCCACAGGATGCATTCAATGGCAATTTCAATTCAGTCATCAAGGCCAGCATTGTAACCAGTGAGTTTTTGTTGACTTTCTCCCTCCTGGTGCACCTCCACTTGATCTATTTGACAACCTGCTGTGGTTGACATCTGCAGCATGACTGGTACATTGCAGTGGTGGCAGTGAGTTATTCAAGCACTCCCAGTATAGAATGGATATGCAGTAGCAGTTGATTGGTTTCCAGAATGATAATTCCTCTTATTTTGAGATTGGTTTTCCATTGACAATTCAATTAAACTGGTACATGCAATGGCAATTCTCATCGATTGCCATCAATTATTTCATTGATATGATGATTTTGATTGCCATTGTGGCTTCATGACACTGTATTTGCGCTGAATCATAGATTATACAATATCATTCATAAAGTACGTGTTTTTTCAAGAAAATGGTAGAATTGAAACCTAACCTTGTGTATTCATATCAGCGAAAATACTTGTTATCCTTCGTAAGAGTATATTTGATTGTACTCAGCACTCGCGAAATCTGCATTCAGTAACAATCTAGTGGCTTGATAAGGACTATGCATCAGGGAGCCATTCCTCATCAAATGATAATTGACCATATTGTGAGTTCAATAGTCCATTAAAGAATTCAAGTTGCCATCCTCCTTTGCTAGGATATTATGGTTGCTTGCATCACAGGGCGGTTATTTCGTCCATTTGCAATATCGGTCCTTGGCTAATGACTGGAAATTGTACCACTGTATTTGGTATCCAGGTATATATTGAATCTCATATCAATTCCCTTATTAATTTTATTTATTCCGGCACTTATGATTGCCATCATCACTTGAGACTAGCAATTGCATTCATTATTATGTGTTATCTGAAGTATAAATTTTGAAAGAAGAGTATAGAAGTTCAAATGAAACTTTGGGTTACCATTGAAACATGAACTGTTGCTATTCGGTTCCGAGTATATATGATTGTACTGCACACTCATAGAATCTGTACTTTCTTGCCTGTTCATAATTCTGTAAGTTCATAAATGGTTTCCTGTCATATATACCTGATTGTGGTGTCAAGATTGCAATTCTTGGTTCCAAGACTTTGAGTACTGCCACTGGCAATGATGACTGCTAGGAAATTCCATTGGCTAAACCCATTTACTAGATTCATTTTGACATGTAGCTCTTTACTGATATTGACTTACTCTCCAATATGTTATCAATCTCATATGGTCATTTGGATGGTTTGGTGGAAGTGTTATGGCTGTTGCATTTCTAAAGACTTCCACATTTGCATTAATTGCCAGGATATGGCCTCTGTCATCGATCTATAGGCACCAATTCAAATGTCTTCCTCTCTTTATCTCTTTATGATAACTGTCAACTCCTGATAACGAATGAAGTGGGAGAGAGTTGAAATTCCCAGGAGTAGTACCTAGTAGTGGTAACAAACCATAGGGGTTTATCAGAATTGATGAACCAATTTGGTTTGTGGCAGATTGAATTGAACAAGAAATTCAGATTGCAATTGCGTGAACTATACCATATTTTTGAACAGAATTCAGTCAATGAGCTATTGCCTGATAGAAGGGATGTTTTGATATTCTTATGTGGCTATGTCAGCCACTACCATACAAAATAGAAATTGAGCTAATGTCACAAGAATTCGCTGAACTGGGTTTATTTGTTAATCATGATTTCAAATTACTTTGTGAAAACCTGGTAGAAATTGCCAAATCTCAAGTCAAACTTGATTTGAGTCCCTCCACAGTTCGATCCGTTACATATTGATTGAATTCATTATCAATACTAGTAAAGATTTCGACTGCACCATCCCAGTGAATAATGTGTGTGATATTGCATCCTCCCGTGATGGCTTGGCCAGCAGAGAGTAGTCATTCGAGTACTATTACTGTGTCACACTTCTGCTGCAATGACTGATACTGCTACTATTTACTGGCCCTGATAACCGGAATTCTCCCATTATTTGACAAGCCTTTCAAATGTTCCGACAGCAACCATATGCAATTGCCTGGTAGTATAACACAAGCTTCAACAAGCTTTTCACTAGCTAGGAATAACGTGAATGTGGTAGATCCAAGCTGTTATATATTGAAATGGGTATATATTCTCTTCACCACCTTTCCGCCAAGAGTCCTTGGCCTCCATCTGCAAAGGTTCTGATGTCACATTGGTGGCTGCCAGTGGCTCTCCACTTGGGATTCAGAAGATCACAAGTCAAATTGTCAATCACTAGGTTACTTGCCTAGACCAGTCCAAAAGTCACTCAGATGGTTTGTCAACTAAAGGCTATCACACCACTGTATACTGAAGCATATTGTGCAAATTGAATACATGTCTCACCTGATTGGGGTTGTTGCCACTTAAATGATATTTATTCCATTATATACAAACAGTTAACCATTTGCCCAATACTGATCAGGGATGTGGAGCAGAATCTGCACCCATTTCCACCAGGGAATACATCAACTTGTTGTGCATTTATTGCTGCTTGAATATCTGATGACCTGAATATACATCAATTGATGCTTGGAGATCCAATCATTTGAATGTGTATCCATTTCTGCTTGCAGATACAATAACTTCAGATGTGATTTTGTTTGCATTTTGAACAATTTGACAATCGAGTATCATTTTGATCTGTGTGATGCTTTAGAACATTCACAGTATATTCTTTGCCCTCTGAGCTGCTTGATAATCTGCAAACCCAGCTCCAATATCTGGGTATTGAACAGTGCTCATCAGTAGTCTTGTCTTCTCAAGTGGATGTCTATGCAATGGTGATACTCCGTGGGACAGCAGATATGTGATAGATGTCTTGCTGTTAGGGGGATACTGCAGCTAGATGTGACTTAGTTTTATCGATATTGTTGTACCGACTTGTGGTAAAGGCGTATCTTGATAACGATGATAAAACTAAAGATATGAAATTCAAACGTGACGCGTTTACGTCGTTGTACTGTATGTATAAATACCGGCATCTATTGCAGTATGGCCCTGTGTTTTAAAAGTCGTAACTGTCTTGGAGGTAATCCTCTGATGACTCGTCAAAGGCGACTTGAGAAGGAAGTTCACCGGTATGGAAATAGTGGTAGTATTCTACCCAAAGGTTATTGCGAAGAAGTTACCTTGCCAGGTGTTCGTATTTGGCTCGAGTGTTTGCTTGGGCGTGCAAGATGCGAGCGTAGAGAATCTTCTGATCGTCTGTAATAGACATAAAAGGTTTATTGGTGAATATTCTTAAGGTAATTAACTTAATAATATTTCAGGTGGTTTTTCCGCTGTTGTGTTCTGACTGTGGTTTGTTCGACTGTTGCTTGAATCGTTTTGTTTAAACTTGTGGGTTTAAGGTGGTCTTTTATAGGTGAGTATTTCCGCGTCAAACCATCCTGCTAAGGGGTGACGGTACTTCTCTGTAATCTATGATGTGTGTGTATAGTACTATCTCATAAACACTCAGTCCACTGTAGTGGGTGTTCACATAACATCCGATCGTTGCTTCAGAGCCGATCTCGGTAGTTAGCTGTGGAGAGTTCCATTTGACAACGTGTGGTTGCGTAAGCTCCCACCAGGAGTTCCCAAAGGTTATCCTGCATGTTATGACGTTGCTGACATACATATCGGACCATTACTTCGTATTAGTTATCTTTCTTCGTATTGAGCGGAATAGTGATCAATGATTTAATGAGCTGCCAACCCATACATTGCCACGTACCTAGTGTCATCGGGTCTTATCCGTGTTCCCCGAAGGGGGTGCCCTCTATCATTCATCGTGTTGCAAACACGGCAGAGCTGGGGTTCGACAGTCTAGATCCAAGCACTTATCTTATAGGTAGAGTTAACTACCGGGGCGCAGTTAGCTTATCTCCTTTGCTTACTCTAGCTCTAGAGATAGCAAAGTCCCGCATACTAAGATAATATCGCTTGTCCAACCAAATCCATGAAGCTAAGCACGGGTATGGTTTGTCCCAGTATTAGCATGATAATGAAGATAACACTGGTCTGATCCGTAACGCACAGCTGATCCGAAGACCCCTGCTTTGGCAGTTACATTGCTTCGGCAGTATGGTTGGTGTGTCCCATGCCTTGGCCAGTACTATGAGTTTTTTACCCCCAAGATTACTGTCTGATCGAGTGTGCGTACTGTCTCCACACTGGGTAGCTATTCCCTATGCTGAGACGTAGTATTGTAGCATAGACTATTATGGGGATTTCACCCGGCTATGTTGAGCCGTCTGCTAACTCATCAGTAGACATCCTCAGGGGTGTGATCTTAACCATTAATCATCTTTGAATAATGGCAAGCCTGGGAGACTAAGCCTGATGTACTTCATACGCATGCTAAGGGGAAACCCCTAACACTTGCAAAGCTTCCCCTTACTGCAGAGGATGGAGGATCTCAATTAAACTTGCTGATGTAATGGCTACTCATATTTATTTGCCTTTGGCGATTGACTTTGTGTTGGGGTCAGTAGCCAAAACACATACGTTCGAAATGAGAACCAACCTATCAATCAATATGTTAAAGTAAATTAGTTAAAGATTTGCTACAACTTTCAGCTTCTCAATACATGAGATATTCATCTGTATCCCAATTCTTTCAATGAATATAGAACTCATGAATTGTGTGACCAACAGGCCTGTAACAGGTCTCTCAGTACTGATCATCCTCCAAGTTCATATTAGAATCATCAATACCACCATCAAATCCCTGAAATTGATGCACTTAACAAATCTTCAATACATATGGATCATGTGAGTTTATGTTTGTAAATATATAGTGATCAGAGTCAGTGACACTACCATCCAGATCAATCAACCTCTGAATGATTTTGAACTATTTCTCCCAAATGCCTCACAATTAACTTGCAGTAATACTAATCAGTATATGTCCCCAGTAGTGAAAAATTGGAAAAGAGGTATTGTTGAAGCAATACATTGATGAATAAGAAATTATCAATTATACTTTGCTCAAAAGTTATCTTGAAATTATCCCTCATTGTTACACCTAGCTAGTTTGCAGTGGGGTTACGTACGATCACCCAAGATTTCCCTGATTAGATATCATCTGCTATCAATCATCTTGGATGCCAGAGCCAATTTTCTTGAAGGGCTAGCAAACAAACACCCACACCATCGATATACATTGACAGCTAGTTAATGGTTGTAGTTCCTTCTGCACCGAATCGCCGATCACAAATGGACAGCCAACACACACCTGAATGCCATCAGCCAAGAAGCTGACGCTTGCCAATAACGAACAGCAAGTCAGCAAACAGCTCAATAGCACCAGCCAAGAAGCTGACAACTGCCAGAGGCCTGAGAATATGTGCCGACTCCCAAACAGCCAAGCTGCTCTCGAACGAAAGAGGTCCATTCGTCTGGAGATCAATCGATCCAAAAGATACCACTGGTCCGGAGGCCCGAGCCCACGAGCATCATGCCATAATGGACACCAATAGTGTTAGCAACGGGTCCGGTTCGGAACCGGACCTGCCACCCTGGGTCGGTTCTGGAACCGCCAAGGAACCGAACCGTTCAATCACAAATGGTTAAAAACCGGAACCGAACCGAAACCCGCCAGGTTTTGGCGGGTTTTACCTGCAGCAGAGCCTTATTTTTCATCGGCCCCAATAATCACAGCTTTTCTGCTTCAAATAAGTATTTGAGTTCTGATTGGATCGCAACATGTTATATACGTTTATTATGCAGATTTTGACGCTCTTTCACCTCCTCGTCTCCGATTTGCGATACGATTAGTATTCGTTGAGTCGCTGTGAAATAAAGCCGAAAATACGTCCAAAATTGACTATTTTTCGCAGCGACTCAACGAATACTAATATTATCGCAAATCGGAGATCGGGACGTAAAAGAGCGTCAAAAACTGCATAATCTACGTATATAACATGTCGCAATCCAATCAGAACTCAAATACTTAATTGGAGCGATAGTTTTTGAGAAGAAACCCGCCAAAACCCGGCTGGTGCGGGTCGGTTCCGGTTCCGAACCGCCCATGGAACCGAACCGCCCAATCACAAGCGGTTCCGAACCGGAACCGACCCGGACCCGTAATTTGGAACCGTTGCTAACACTAGACACCAACAATCTGATCATAATCCAATGCTAATGAAAACAATGGTGGTTCAAGAGATGGAGGACCATGGTAGTTGCAAATTTGTGGGCATTGATCCCAAGAAGGTCCGAAGGTGGTCATGGTACTGCAGCTCATGAGAAACCTGTAGATAGAAGTATTTGTTCGACGCGAAGAAGAAGGTATAAAAAGCTTCGGTTTTTTGGGGGTAGAAATACATCATCAATCTTCTCAGCAAGAAGAACAAGTCTTAACAATATATGTATTGGAGAAAAATATTCTTATCGTTCAGGATCCTTTAGTGATTTCCACATCCCAAGTCAAACTCCTGACCTACCTTCGAAGCTGTGCCGAATTAAGTATAGATACTTTTTGACCAGATAAACCTGGAGTGACATTCCTGGTGTTACACTGTCGGAGTCGATTCACTGGATTGAAGAGTATATGTATTCAGAATTATCTCTCTACTGTAATGATGATACAGATGTTAGGTTTAAATATCCACTTATTGCAACATATTGCCATCGTAGTCGGTGATATGACAGTTCAAATTTGCAGACCTCTGAGTCACCCCGGAATGGTTTATGCAGTAGCCAATTGATGAAATTCATAGGTATACTCTTCTTGATTCAATATATTGATATTACTCATCGTAGGTCAAAAATAAAAGTTAATTCTATGTCTTCTAGGGTGCCTGTGATGGCAGATAAGAAGTTGGTCAGGATCAATTATATTCCAAAAAGGCTTGGAATTATCCACTGCATATGCCATTGACATTCAATTTATCTTGATCTTCTATTTGTATGTTATTGTTCCTGGTGGTGACTCTTGGGTGGTATGGCTATTATAGCCAATAACTTGTCTTTCAGGGCGAATTGACTTCCAAATCACCTCAGAATTATGTTTCATTTTATGTATTGCCTCACAAGCATGATTACTTATCATGCATCAACCATGTAGCAATGATTGTTGGTATTGATATAAGGTATCAAAATAGTGTAATTACAAATTCTGTAAGCAAAACATATTTGTTTTCTAAAAAGAATTTATAGTATAAGGGCATGTACATCCAAGTATGATGCTGTACTAAAAACTAAGAATGGACACTGTTGTCCATAAGAATAAGTGATGTAGTCATATTATTATAAGGTAAAATGATTGCTGTAGTACAATCGCACTTCTATGGAGTAACTATATACTGGGTACATACCCAATCATCAGCTGGATACCAGTACAAACATCACAGTTGGATGGACTGATTTAACCTGATTTGTCATCAAATATTACCATATCCAGGACATATACTATTTACAAAGCCTTCTACTGCAGTTACCCAATAGCAAAGCAGAAAATGAAAATTGCAGTGAAACACTTGTCCCACTCCGTATATCAAATCAACTTTCATAATTACCAATTAATTGGACATGTGCAAACTGTAACCCATGCTGGGTTCTCTTGAGCCCGCCCTCGAGTGCAATTCCTGTGAACTTCTATAATAGACAGTCAATTAAGCCGACCAATTCTACTCCAAACAAATCAAGTGTAAAGTCAAATTAAACCTAACTAGCACAAGCATTTAGAATACCAGAGAAAAATAGTCCGCTAGCCAATATATGGAATTGACAAAGAAATTGATATGGGAACCTGAAAAGAACTCATCATGCTCAAAACCAGAGATACAATTGAGTACTGTCAGGGCCAATGGAAAGGTCAAGCATGGAAGTTATTACTTCCATGAACTGCAAGGCAGTGGGACATCACAATGGGAAGCTTCTCAATTGTATGATTCACTTCCTCCACTATTATATTGTTTTATTCATGTTGAAGAATGGTTTTCAACTCAACATCAGTAATAACTGTCTCCGATACAAGGCTGCACTGTATTTGCTGCTTCATACGCATGTAAATTCGCTCAATTGGATTGAATTTCAGAGAGTTTGTTACCCAATCAATCATGGGAATGCTCTGCTTTTTGCTTTCCCAGCTGGAATCATGCATAGAATATAGTGATGCTGCCTGTTCTATGAGACCAAAGTCAGAATTGTGTTATAGCTGATGGCGAAACTGCTACCACATCAATGGCTGTGCTTCATACTTGACATATCTCCATGCATCAAGTCTACATGTATACTGTCTCTGCTTGAGTTTGTAAACCTTAAATGTATTTCCTCACCATGTATGATCAACATTCATTTAAGTTGCACTGTTTCTTTTACAATTGGTTGAACATCTACAGCTGCCAGTTTCTGTAGCAGCCAATCCTGCCATGCATGTGAATCTTTCCAGACTTCATTTGCATTATCTGCTGCATCAATTATTTCTGTATTGAGACATTCAATTTCATTATCTGCTTCCTTGCATTCCTCATCTGTTTCTGTGTCCCAAATATGCAAGGGCCCTTTCCATCCATAGCTAATCATGCCCCTGCATATCAGAAAAGACCTTTTCATCTGAGTAGCTCCTACGCAATGTGTATACCACCATTCGGTTTTATTTTGCCAGACCATAAACACACCAAATGTACATCCATTGTCAATTTATATTGTATCTGTAAAGCTCAAATTTTTTTATTCCTCATTGATACTCCAGTTTTGCTTCTAGTGATACCATATGTTTTGCATATTAGTTTATATCAAAACCACTTGTTGAAAGATCTGTACTCACCTCTCTGTGCTTCTCAATTTCATCATCAAGAATAAATTTGCATTCCTGAACAAAGGCTTGAATACCACGTGAATGCAATGAGTTTAGTACAGTTGTTCTACTAACATGACCGAGTCCGGCATCCAGTTGAAGTTCTCTTAGTGACATATACAGTGTTCTCCCATGTCTATTCACAGAGTCAGCCACATTATACATTTCCATCTCAGATAGCACCTGTGGCCAGCCATTGTGTACTTCTGAACGCCAACCATTCCATATTTATCAATTCCAATTGTGATATTTCGCCCTCATGCTCATCATCAAATCCCATTTGCTGTGCTGTTACAGCTGCGGGCTCCACATTCAGACTATGATGTTGTGCATCAATCCCGGCTAAAAACTTATCATCCTTACTGGAACTCTCTGCTGCCCACTGTTAATTGATCTCTGCCTGCAGCTGTCGAAATGCAGCTGCATTTTTCAGAGCATGCTTGTGGATATTCCTACAGGTTGACTTAGAAATACCTAAGCTTGCAGCAATCTTTCAAAATGATAGAGGGTTAGCACCGAGTGGTGGATGGTGGAGTGCAACAATGATAGGGTGATGGCGGGATGTGATTTCAGGTCCTATGTATGCTATTAGTTCTTGCTTCTCAGCATTGTACATGATCACCACATCTTTCTTCATTTGCTATCAGCTGATATGCAGCGACCACCATTCCGGTGCTGTACCCAAGATATGGGCCAATAGAATGCATAGGGGATGCTTGCTTTCAGGGATTGGTAAGTGCCCAACATGGGTTAGGGTTCATTATGTGTCCCATAACTTGGTAATCTGACAAGTATTGGAACCAATCTTCAAACAAAAGCAACTTTTCAGAGATATTATACTCTATATTGAAAGCTTGATTTATTTCCATCTTATGACAAAATTCCATGATGGCACTGATGCAACCATTGAATACCTGGAATCTAATTTTGATGATTTTCACACTGCAAAAGCAGTATTTAATTCCTTCCAAAGAGCAAAATCTGAGAAAGGGGTTGTAGAGGCAATGAGAAAACAATTGTTTGAAGATTTGAGATTGGAAAAAGAATTGGATGCAGGCTGGAAATCACTATTGAATGCAGTAAAGACAGGTCATACCGAGAAGAATAGGCACAGAATCAACCTCAAAGTTCAATCAAATCTCAGTAAGGAATCTGATTTCAACTTTGTAAACATACATTATCTGACTCACTTCTCATATTATATTTGGCAGTTTGGCTACCTAACAATTATTATCACAGATTTTCTGGAGTATTCCTTAATGGACACCAAGGCTGTATAGCATATAACAAATAGAAACAAGTCAAATGGGCAGATTCTGCATATGATGGTATGAAGTGACATCTTTTCTGGCTTAAAAATTAATCACTGTGTACAGATAGTTTGTCTTGATAATGACACAACCTCAAACAAACTGCATGCTGCTCAAATTTCAAAGGGTATTCATAAAGATGTCAAAATTGTTTCTGCTGTTGCCTCATAGTATGGATTAACTGAAGAATATATCACCAAAGTCAATTGGCTGGTCCCTGAAGCCATGCAATCCTCCTGAGGCTGCGGAGATTGATATTGAGTGACACACTCTGTAGACCCTCCACGAGTTCTCTGTGACCAGCAAATACAGCCTCAGCATACTCCTGTATTCTTCCGGAAGCCGTGAATCTGGACTGGGAGATTCCAGTATTGCAATGATATACTCCATAGTCTCTGCTGAAGCCTTTAAGGGTGTTCTGGGAGATTCCTGAATCACAATAGTAAGCCCTGTGGCCACTGCTGAGGCCTTTAAGGGTGAACTTAAAGATTCCTGAATCGCAATAGTGTACTCCGTAGCCACTTCTGATGCCTCTAGGGGTGCTCTAGAAAATTCCTGTATGGCAATGATATACCCTGTAGCCCCTTCTGATGCCTGAAGGGGCATTCCATAAGATTCCTGAAGTGCAGCAACGTCTCTTGTGGCTGCATTTCCACGGTCTGTGGAGCTCTGCTATTCCCGATGATTATGCAGAAGTACCTGGATTCATTTCTTCATTTGCAGATAGAATCATGATATGTTACCCATTTTGAAATTCACTTGTAGTATCATATACATCATTGGCATTCATATACTGCAGATTGCTGCTATCAACTAAAACAAATAATATCCATGCTGTGCCACAGCAGCACCTCAATACAACCTTGAGAAAAGAAATACAACCCCTGGGAAAAACAACCCCTGAGAGCCACAAACCCTGAGGAACACCACCTTCGGGAAACAGACTTTCACTTGAATACAGCTCCAAGGTCCACCGTTTCCTCCCCAGCTGCATCTGGTGCTACAATACAGATCTAGTGCTTGGTAGAGCGTGCAATTCTTGCATCCATATAGCTGCCCATATGCTCAATGATGGCTGCCTGAGGTACAGGACCAATGGAATTCTAGTGTTTCTGGCATCTCTCATTCAAAAAAATATCAAATGTTATCAGCCACTCATTATCAAATCCAGGGGGCACACTGATGGCTGAATCTCTCCCTGTGGAAGTCCTGGAAGGGTTCGCTCTTTGTGTCTTTCTCATAGTCCCTCAAGGCACAGTGGAGTGCAGTTGCAGCCAAGCTAATCAATTTTGGAGTCACATGCTTGACCCAAAATGTATTGCAATGCTCTTCTCTGCAGGGGTAGGTGTTCGCAGCGAAGAAGTGAGCAAAGATCAGTGTGGCAGTCTCACATTACGCAAATCACTCGACTTCTTCCGTACAATTCAGGACATCTTCCCATCTCCCCATCCAAGCATCATCATTCAGCAAAGCATCAACCTGCTGTAGACATAGAGGCTTCTCTTATATATCATTAACAAGTACTGTAAAGTCACCATGAGCCTTGCAGTAGCGACTAGTCAACCCCGCACACCACTGATTTTCCCCCGCAACTGAATTGCATTGATAGTTAGTATTATCAAACTTTGATACCCAGAGATTACTTTGGAAACTCACAATTCGATGTATCAGGGCATTGATATACTCCCTGGGTCAACTGTGGTGCTCCCACATGTGTTCCATACCATTGTGTGCACCAACAGCTCTGTGCTGGATGGTCATGGGGTCAAGGGTTTCATTCTATACTGTATTAAAAATATCCAATTCGTCCTCTTGCGAGGGCAACCAATGGTTTAGAGTATACACAACAGATCTCAAGAAGACCTTTGCAAATTAAAGCTGCTTTGTTATACAGTGACATCATGCTATCCTTGTTGCTATTGGTCCCTGACACACCTTCAATAGATGGTAGGGCAGCTCAGGAGTTCCCACTCCTTGCAGGTCTCCATCTTGCATGGTTTACTGCACTGAGGAATGTTGTATTGCGGCTAGAAGATAGAGGCGGAGTGAGTTGAGGTGATTGTGAGTGAATTGACAACCAAGAATGGTCTCCATCGGTATTGCAATGTTTGATTTGGATTCATTGTTCCACAGCTGGTCAGTCACCTGGATGGTATTTGAGCGAGCTCATTGTGGGCCTTTTGAGCCTGTGTTACATGTGTGTCCACTTCATTCAAGAGTCAACAGCAGCTAATCATCATCATAGTCGGAACTGGTGGTGGAATGGTCGTCATGCTCCCGGTATTCATCATCATCTGCTTTGACCTCGTCCTGTTCAATACAGTGGCCCTGAAGGTTACCTTGATACATATCAGGGATTCAGCTGGCCTCACATGTTTGGGAACGCATAGGAATCCATTTTGACTGGTCTTCCTTGCTGAGTGCTCATAATCGCGCTTGTAAGAAACGGTAGGATTAGGACTTTGGGAGGCCATAAGTAACGATGATATATCTCAATGTGAGTCGAGAAGATGAGGTCCGAATCAAATTCAGGTGAACTTGCAGGACCTCTTTTTCCTGATAGGAAACTGAAGGTGACACAGTGGTTCGCATCAAAGAGAACAACCTGTTCATTGCCACTGCTATTGAAGAACACCTGAGCTGCTAATCATTACACTGCGTTCAGGGATCTGTCAGGGAGATCAACAGATATTCGGGCTTCAGGACTGCTTACCATTGTCTGATGACTAGATTCAGACCCAGATATAGTTGAGCTTCATGCATACTCATGCTCTGAATCAGAGATTTTTGTAGTGCCTGAGCTGCCAATATCTGCAATGTTGCCTGTTATCATAACAGACGAATGACAAGGATTGGTTTGGATACGCGACAGCTGCCAGTGTTGATACCATTGGGTCATGAGTACTTGGCATTCCATTTGCCTTGATCATTGCCCAAGGAAATCTCTGCTTTCAATGGTCCTCGAATGTGTCCAATACCTGGTTATAAGTGTAGCTGCACTCCAACAATTGAAGCTTTCTTTTTCGATTTTGTTGCACCTTAAACCCTGGCTTTAGTGGTGCTATGCTCAGTGACCAGTAGCTCAACATGTTCAAGCATGAGCAGTACAAAGTCAGCAGGTTTGGTTTGACCAACCGGAGCTCCAATGGGTGAACCATAATGAATCATCTTAGTTAGTGTTTGATAGTCCTCTCTATCAATCTGCAGGAAGTGCTGCTGCAGGATCTTGCTGCCAAGGTGATCGTGCTGGGCAAAGTCACATTCCGTGTACTGCGACAGCATCAGAGTCCAAGATGTACCCTTTGGGCAGTTTCCATTGCTGATAATTGGGGATCCACAGCCATCGAACTTATGCAGTTCTGCGGCTCAGCTCTATGCAATGTCAAGATGAATGAACATAGAATCTTCTGTACTGAAAATTGTGTGTATTGAGATACAGTCATTTTATCTGCAGATATAATCTGGTGGGGAAAGGGTTGACCGAATGGTAAATTGAGCAGGGGCTGTAGACCAGGTACAGTTGTGATGATTCGAATGGCACGCAGGTGGGTTAAGCTGTAGGTATGCAGAGATGATGAAAAGGGGTGAGATGGAATTGAGCAGAAGGAACAAAAACATCATATTATATTGGTGGTTGCCAGGGGGATGCTCCAGGGCCCACCTGACTTCCATTTGGACAAATCTAGTGACTATCAGCTGGTGTGATGTCGAATCAAAGCATTGATTTGCACTCATTCTTTGCATACTCGGGAATCTTTGAGCTGGAGCTCAGTCTGTTACGAATGCTTGGGTGGGCTGAGCACACATGTGAAATATTGCTAGTATTGCTCTAAATGTTGAAATCATCAGCAGAGCTTAGTCCCGGTATATGGCAGATGCACTGGGAATTGGATGGGAAATCTGAATCACATGTATTGCCATATCGAGTACCATCTGAGCCGTCTTCGCTTTCTATTTCTGCTTCTGGGTCAGCAAGTTTCACCTGATAGCTGGACCACTGGGCTCCCACACATTCAATCACCACCATAAGTAATTCTTTACAACTGTATCCTGTTTCACATGTGATATCAAGTGGATATATACCATAACCTGAAGCCATCAATTTTCTAACATCTAGACCTAGTAATATATGAGAGATGATACAGATATAGATAATTCTGCCTTTTTTGAAGCAGAAACCCAATGTCAGACAAAAAATACCTCTACCCGAACTCAATCCAACCGCAAAGAATACTCCCAGTTACACCCAGCAAATCAAAAAAATATTTTCAATGACGCATGAATGAAATCCCAAATCCAAGCCCACCCAGATACACCCGAACAGCTATTCCCATTGTGACCACATCCCATCCTGAATGGAAGTTTCCTCGATGTGTATTTTAAGAATGTTGTAGACGTCCTCTTTGCTTATCATTGGACAATTCATCTATTTATGCAAAACACATAGTGGAGTAGTACCATTGCCCATATGGCGGGCAGTCACTCCATCATCAGAGCCATTTGGAATATCGTTGACAAGCCGGGTGTGAGGCTTATGCATCCAACCCAGTTGCACAATCTATCCAAAAGCTTGCCACTGCTAGTTGAGATGCCAAGGCTTCTGAAGAATCACTGTATAATTGACAGCCATGAGGTTGAGCCCATTTTCCACAATCTTGATGGCAGTAATAATGTCAGGACATCAGGCGAAATTTGTGAATTGATCATATCATCGCTGCACCTGTCAGCGGTATCCTCAGAGACCATACAAATGATCCAGATGTCATGGTTGAAATGGCAATCAATCTCCCATACCAGATGGTTTACCTGGACTGGCAAAAAACAGGACAGTGCAGCCATTTGAAGCAGCGGTGAAAGGTCAGGAGAGGCTGCACTAGCCTGGTTATCCATCTCAGGAACAGTTGCCGAATCACTAATCAACTCAGGGATCAAGGATTGTCAGAGCCATCTGACAATTGGTGGCATCCCACTGTGTCTTCTAACTGCCATAAGCAAAACGATCACGTTCTTGCTCCAATGGTAGTGACATGCACGCATGCTGCCAGCGAGGAATCTACCAGGTAACCCCATACTTGCCTTCGAACTTCTGCCTTTTAAGTCAGGTGACAGCATCCTTGAGCTGCTTCGGTTCTTCCTGATACCACTCCAGTGTGACTGAATTGGAAATCCTCTGATGAGATGTAAACCAGGGGTGCACCTGATGCCAGCCACAATACTGTCCAGGGCCTATTGTTCATAGGTGAGTGACATCGGTCATCACTGAGGCAGCTTTCTGCTGATCTTTAGGGACATATACTTTGGCAATTGCAGTTTAAAGGACAGTAATCGCTGACAACAATGCTTGGAGATCATGCTCTGCTACACCTGCCTCTTTCTCAGATGCATCTTGACTTGTGAACAGCCACCGAGTTGAGTTTCCCCTGTCCATCAGTGAGTGGTTGGCTGGTGTCGCCATAACTTGCACTTTGAAACCAATTTGGGCTTTGGATGCAACTTACCAACCCTTACGCTTCGGACTTTTGAAGTGGTACACCTCATTGAACATTCTCCATGAACAATGGCTGTTAGTTCGCTTGCGAACTGAGTCATTCTCATGGTATTGTGCCTGGCTGGTGCAAGTATCGTTGGTGATCGAGTGGGTGTCCCACTGTCTCTTGAGATGTTCCTTACAGATGTTCAGAAGTGTGTGGGTCTGTTAGCCAACCTGTGGTGTGCAGACATTGCACACAGAAAATACAGTCAATATTGTGATGGTATTGATTGCACTCATGAATGTCAGTTGGATACTTGGGTGCACCATACAGAGTACCTGATGCTGTGGTGGGAGGTCAGTTGTCTGCTGATCATGGAGCAACTGGAGAGTACGATGAAGAACTGGGTTAGGGTGAGTTCATGGGTCCCATTCCTTGTGGACAGCACTAATGGTTGAGAAGCCTGTTTCCACTGCCTGACACCATCCACCAAGCATGAGGTTAAAAAGCAGTAGTAGTTGCATTTCATAATGATCGGCCACATCTTCCGTAATTGGAATCCCAAAAAGTGCTGCAGCCCAGACGGTAAATGTTCTCCCATGTCGCATTTCAGTACCCAGAATTACCCAAGGAAGGTCCACATTGAAAATCAATCTTTACAAAATGAACCTAATCGCCCAGATTTGATGAGCAAGTAATCTTACTTCTGGAAATTGCTGGAAGGTGTACTTTGGCCCTGAAATGGCATCTGTAGGTGAATCCCTGCATGGCTCAGCAATGGATGATGCGACTGCTTCCTCAAGACACTCGTGCTTGAAGGTGTTGTTTATTGCAACCATGAGATGATCATCCAAAATATGCTCTGCTTCATCTCCTTGATGCTGGATTAGCTCTTTGGCCAATTGTGAATCACTGTCTAGTACTTCAGTAATCTCAATGTCCTTCAGTAGGGCAGCAAGAGCACTTGGGGTTGGTGGCACAAACAAAATGGTGTGGTTTTCTAGCTGGGCTGGGGACCTCATGTTGCTGAGTGAATCAGATGGTGTACCAGGGGTTCTGGAAGACTTCCTTTTGGTTGTATCAGGTGGTGCACCCAAAGTTATGGGAGCCTTTCTTTTGGGTGTTTGTGGGGGTGCCCCCTACAAGGAATTCCAGTTTCCCCAGATGTTCATTGATCACTTCAGGTGCTTCTGACTTTCTCCCTCTCTATCATTGCTTTTCTTTGGCTTCTCCACAAACAGGACATTCACATGTGGGTTCTCCCCATCATCATTGCACATGTTCACCTCAGCCAGTGGAGTCGCTGTATCAGGCACAACTGCACGGAAGTTCCAGACCACCCCTTTCCATGTGTCCTAGTTCCGAACTCTGCCACACAATTCCTCACCAACCATTCCTCTGGCATTTTGAGCAGCTTTTTTACTGAACTGGAAGCAATATACAGTCTGGAAAGTAAATGGATTCTTCGGCTCTGCCATAGCAATCCACTTCAGAAGTTTGGAATATTCTTGAAGTCGTTGAATTGACCTGAATATAAACCCAGATTTGGCATCTCCATGCACCCAACCCACAAATGATGTGTGTTGGATATCGGCCACCCCAATGTTTGGCCATTTGGGAGGGTACTCATCACTGCTGCCCTCCACCTTGCACTTCCCACTACCTCCCTTGTCTCTCATTTTGTCATCTTTTACAGTTCCAGTGGCTGCCTCTGGCAGGTATTGCGGAAATTGTGGATGAAATTGTCAATCCAGTCGTGCTTGATACTCTCAGAATTAACAAACTGGTCAAGGGGTAGGAACTCCGCATAATACTGGATGAAATCTGGAATAGCTGATTCACAAAGTTCGAACCCGTTGTGCCCCTCAATTTCCCTCATCCTCAAACGGAGTGGTCTCATTATACATTGATAGTACCAAGGAATCAGCCATTTGTGCCAGACATGATTGCCAAACTTGGACATGTTGCTTCTCCCAGGCGTGTCATCATCCTTGGACTCTGTCAAGGGTTCAAGGCTCGGAGTTCTAGGGGTTATAAAAAATCCAAACTAAGACGTAGGTGTTGTGGGGTGAGCAGTGATCGCGGGTACTGCGTAACATACAATAAACTCGAATTCGGGAATCACAGAAGTGAACAAAGGTTGTTTGTCAAAGCTATTGATTGTTTTGTAGATTAGAGAACGAGTGAAGAACAAACCTATCCTCCGCAAATCCAGCATCCTTATATACAGTTAACGTGACCGTCGTCACCTTTGCTCACTCATTCCAAAATACATCCTAACTCCACCCAACTATGTACGCAACCCTTTCAGTCCACAGCCTATGCCATAACCATCACGCCATATTTACAACGCAACCAACAAAACCTGATTCCAACCAACAAAACCTGATTCCCTTCGTATTCCTATATCCCCATCATCGATCCATATTCCTCCCCCGATCCTCACTCGACACAACCGTGACAGTAGCTCCCCCTTCCACAGGCCGAGTTCCTACGAGGCTATTGCTCTGGGTTTGCCAGGTTGTTCTTTGTGAAATACATCAATTGCTTGAAGTCCGTCGACATTGATTGCCGGTTCCCAGCTTTGTTCATCATAGCCTTTCCACTTAACTAGGTACTGAAGTTGTCGTCGAAACATCCTCGAGTCGTCGATGCGTTCCACTTCGTATTCTTCTTCTCCGTCCACAATAACTGCAGGTGGTGCGGATTCGATTTGCCCTGGCAAGAGATCTTCCGATACTTTGATCAAGCGGGAGATTGGTTGTACTGGATGAATGTGAAGATCCTTGGGTAACTGTAACCGGTAGGCCCATGAACTGACGACCTCCGTAACCTTGTAAGGTCCCAGGCGTTTCCAGTCAAGTTTCTTGCTGGGTCGTTGTGTTGTAATATTCCTGGCGTCCATCCAGACTCGATCCCCAACCTTCATCTGCACTCCCTCCCATCGATGCTTGTCCGCTTGTTCCGCCTGGATATCTTGCGCTCGAATCATTTCAGCCTTCATCTGTTGGAAGATATCGTTCATTTTCTGGGAGAGGGTGTTTGCATTTACTTCCCTGATATCGTGTCCATTCTGAATTGGATGTTGACTAAAAGTCATTCTTGGGTGAAATCCGTAATTGCCAAAGAATGGTCAGCATCCTGTTGTTTCCGAGGCGTGATTGTTCGATGCGAATTCTGCCATTGGTAGCCACTGTGTCCAGTCGTTCTGTTGATAATTGACGAAGGCCCTGAGGTATTGTTCCATAATGGTGTTCATTCGTTCTGTTTGACCATCTGTCTGCGGATGAAACGCGGTTGACAGCCTGAGTTCCATCCCGAGTCTTTCTCAAACCTGTCTCCAGAACTCTGATGCGAATTGGGGTCCTCTGTCCGATACTATGGTGTCTGGTAAGCCATGTAACTTAAACACCTCTCGTATAAACATTTCGCCCAGCTTCTGGCCGTCTGTATCGTCTCGACATGGTACTAAATGTTTCATTTTTGACAACCTATCAACCACTACCCATATGGCGTTGTACCCCTCGCTCTCTGGTAGTCCCACCACAAAATCCATACTCAGATCCTTCCATGGTTGTTGCGGTACTTCCAGTGGTTTGAGCCATCCGTGGATTTTCAATGGGTTGCTTTACTGCGTTGACCTACGTGGCAGTTTCGTACGTACCTGTCCACTTCCTTCCTCATACCTGGCCATTGATGACTTCTTTTGAGGAGTTGAAGGATTTTGCTTGTCCTGGATGTCCTGCTGCCGGTATATCGTGATGATCCTTTATCAATTGAAGTTTCTTTGAAGTTTCTTCGTTGATGATTTCCGTGGCGTTGGCACACAGTCCTTCACTGCTGTCATACGGGTAGTCCTTGTACACCCTTTGAATCCAATTCCACAATTCTTCTGAGTTAACTTCATCTGCTTCCCGACTGACTACTTCCGCAAACGCTACCACCAATCCCTTCTGTATTCTTTTATCAAGATTTTCTGTCTTCAGCACGATTTGTTGGGTTTTTTCTGCCCCCCCCTTCAGAGGAATGTCTCCTGGCATTCTGGTGAGTGCATCGGGCTTCTGACCCTGATTTTCTGGACTGTATACGATCTTGAACTTGAATCTTGATAGGAATTCCGACCATCTTGTTTGCCTTCTATTGAGTAGCTTTGACGTTATGAAGTATTCGAGATTCTTGTGGTCTGTCAATATTTTAATAGGATGTACTGACCCTCGCATTCCGGTCTCCATTGTTCCAGACTTTTAACGATGGCTCCCAGTTCTTGATCATAGATTTCGTAATTTTCTTCCGCTGGTGTATGTTTCTTTGAGAAGAATGCCACTGGGTGGAGGATTCCCTGATCGTCGTACTGTGATAATACTCCCGCGGATACATAACTGATGCGTCGGTATCCAGGACAATTTCCTTTTCGTAGTTAAAATATGCTAGGACTGGTGCTGTTGTAACTGTTCCTTCAATTCGGCAAATGCTCTCTTTTGATCAGGGCCCCAGTGAAAAGGTACCAGTTTCTTCGTAAGTTTGGTTAATGGTTGTACCACCCTGCTGTAATTTCTTATGAACCTTCGGTAGAAGTTTGCGAATCCTAAAAACGCTTGAACTTCCTTGAGTTTGCCAGGTGCTTCCCACTCCTTCACCGCTGTTACTTTTTCCGGGTCCATTCTGATCCTATTTACCCCAACTATCAATCCTAGATACTTCACTTCCTGCTGATGAAACTCGCATTTTTCCGCTTTCAGATACAGACCGGCCTCCATAAGCGTCGTCATTATTGCTCTGACGTGTTCCTTATGTTCCTTTAAATTGTCACTGTAAATCAGGATGTCGTCCAGGAATGCCGTACAGAAAATGTCCAAAAAGGGGTGAATGGTATCGTTGATAAACTCCTGAAAGCTAGCTGGTGCATTGGTGAGTCCAAAGGGCATAACGAGGGATTCAAACAGGCCATAACGAGTCCTAAACGCCGTTTTCCATTCGTCTCCTTCTGCTATTCGAATCATGTTGTAGGCGTCTCGGACATCCAGTTTGGTGTACCACTTGGCTTTTGACAATCTCAACAAGGTTTCCTGGATTAATGGTAACGGATATCGATTTTTTATGGTTCCTTCGTTGAGTCCTCGATAGTCCACACACAGTCGTAAGCCTCCATTCGGTTTGGGTGGAACAACACTGGTGCCCGCACGGTGATGATGACGATCTGATGAATCCCTTTGACAAGTTCTTTTCAATCCATTCTTTTAGGACCTGAAGTTCTTCTCTTGACAGGCTGTATATTGGTCCAAAGGGTGGGGCGAATCCGTCTTGGAGTGTAATCTTATGATCGTATGGTCTGTGTGGTGGTAGCCTTTCAGCGATTACTTTATCAAAGAGGGGGAGAAACTCATGATATTCCTTGGGAATTAACTGTTCCAGCGGTTTTTCTTGAAGGTCCTTCACTTCTAGGGCCTTGTGATTTCGTATAAAGTTACCGCGTACACCTTGAGTTTCTCCTTTTTATTCCGTCTCATAAATGGAGCTGCTGCTAAGGCACATATATCCAATTTTGATCCATCGGATTCCGTTGTTTCCATATGATTTCCCCATACCCATACGCTCGAATGATGTTGACAATGTTTCTGGCAGTAATCGCTTTCAAATCCTATTCTTTTCTTTTGGAATTTGACTGTGACATCGTGAAGTTGTAGCCATGGTAATCCAAGTACGATTGGATAATGTCCAAGTTTCGTAACGAATGCTGGTAATTGTTCCTGATGTCCACGTATGCCTAAGTCCAGTTTAGCCATAGTGGTGATGGTTCCTGATTCGATGGGCCTTCCATCTATAACTTCTAATTCTCTTGATTCTTTTAATTCTTGTTCTTGTAATTGATGATGGCGGACGAAATCTTTGTCAATAAATGCTATTCCAGTAGCTCGCAGTCTATCAAAGCGTGGGTATCAATGATCTTGTCTTCTATTTTCAGCGAGCATTTCACAACGAGATGTTTGCTTTCCATAGAAGACTCTTTTATTTCTGCGCTTGATATAGAAAACTGCGAAATACCAAAACTAGCATTGACTGACAAAGGAGATTCGTTTCCAGCGCAATTGCCATCCTTATTGCACTGGACGAAACTTTTCCCGATTCCACTTCCTTTCCTTTTCCTGTTGTCGAATCTGCATCCCCTTCATTCGCTGCCTTCTTAAACGGTGACACTTCCGTTTGTCCTGATGCTGCCTTCAATTTTCTTGGGCACGAGGCCGCGAAGTGTCTGCTATCCCCACAATACATACATAGTCCTCCTTCCCTTCGTCTCTTCCTTTCCTCAGGTGTGATTTCTTTCCTTTCACTGCCGAAAGATCCATTGGAGCGGGACCGTGATAACCTGGAACTGATCCTGCTGGTGCAGCATCTGGGGCGGATGTGGTGTTGGTCGTTGAATCGGACCTCTTGTAACCCTCCCATTTCCCAGATTTCTTTTCCGCCGCTCTCCTTCTCAGTTGCGAGTCTCTTTTTGACACCATTTTGACGAATTCGATCATACTTTCTGGCTCCTCGATATGTTGTATGGAATCTTTGAGCTCGTTGGATAATCCCTTTCGTAGTGCATCTAGTTGTGCATCTTCGTTCCACTTGGTGTCTACTACGTATCTTTGAAACTCCGCGTAGTATTGGGAGAATTTGCGGTCTCGTTGCCTGAGTTTTTCGAGTTCTCTTTTGCCATTGCTGCTCTGTCTTGATCTCCGAATGCTACATCCAGCAGGTCAACTAGGTCTTTCAGGGTATTGAGTTTGACTTCCCCTGAGATTTCGTCACAGTGTGGCATTAACTGTGCCAGGGCCACTCCTTTCAGACATCCAACTGCATACCTCAGCTTCTTCTGTTCGTTGTTGAATGCCTTCGGTTTTCCGGCTATCTTCAATGCCAGCTGCACCTTCCACCCTCGAAGTTCCTTCCTATCTTCTCCTGAAAAACTGGTGATATCATTCACCTTCTCTTCTCGCTCTTCCCCTTCTGTTCTTACTCTTGACTCTCCCCTCTTCCCTCTGTTAACTTCAGAATCCTGGTTACCTGTTGTCGATTTTCTTCTGCCAGGTCCCTAAACTTCTCCATTTGAGCTTGAGCATCTTCCAGATCTTGTTTCAACTCCACCAGGTCTGGATTTGCTTCCTCCAATGCTTGTTTTAGGATCCGGATTTCTTCAACCAGGTCCCCATGACTGCATGTTTGCGGTGTTTCTGTTGTTGCCGCTGTTTGTTGAGTAAGCAGTAATTCCTGCTTCAGATTGTCCCTTTCCTGGACGACCTTTTCTCCTTCTGCCAACAATTCCGATATTCGTACTTCCGCATTCTTCACAGATTGCTGTTCCTTGAGCAATTCGTTCAGTCTGCTGGTCGTTGGTAGTTGGCTTATTGCTTCAGCCCTTTGTTGATGTCCCCGATGTGCTCCCTGAGCTGTACTTCGCTCATGATTTCTGTATCTTTTGTTGCCACAATTTCCAGCTCCATCTGTAAGGCTCCGGTCAACGTGACATCGCGAGTCGATCGTGAAGATTCTCCGGACATCTTTCTGATGATGTAGAGAGGCGGCCGTGAGGAGGCGAGGTTCTGACAAACAGTCTCTGACTTTGTTATGTTGTCTTGGATTTGTTGAACTGCCGCTTCGATTTCTGCTTCTAGAAACGGTTGACCATCTACCAAAGAACACCTCGTGTTTGCTGGGTGTTGTTACGATGATCAGCGGGGTTGGTAAAGGAGCCGGATGTAATTCACGGTCAACTCCCTTTCCCTTGTTCGCCTTTCGTTCGTTGTAATCCGCCCACGAGATTTGGCTTTCTATGTTCTTCTGTGTTGCCTTGATCGTAGATTCTGATATCGTTGATTGAGCTTCTGCTGCTCTACCGATTGTTGTATGTGTTCTCCGCAGTTATGTTCGCAGTAGCACGGTTCTTCGTTTTGGCAATCGACGTGAAGACCGTAGTACTTGGTCCAGAAGTTTTTGAATACTGCGTCGTCGATTTGGAGGCCTCCTCCGTTGCTTGCTGCTTCTGTCCAGTAGCTATTCCAAGGAGATACCGCTTGTGGTTCGTCCCAGAAGTATGCTTCCAAAGGTTCCTCGGTTTGTTGAGGATAGTGTCGATGCTATCAAAGGCGTTCAGGGGTTCTTGTTCGAAGAGGTTGATGGTTCGACCGGCTAGGTCGAGGAAATTGATTCGGGATTGTTGAGGTTTGTTGCTGTCTTATGCTGGCATCTAAACAGCGTGATCCTTCTCGTCGATGTTTCCACAGGCACACAACGCAGGAGTGTCTCCAAAAGCTGTGTACTGTGAGCTTATTTTCGAAGTTTCCAACTGATTTAAACACGGAGCAAAGGGAGTTGCAGGGTCTATGGCAAAAGTAACAACCGCTTTGATGAGAGTAGCGGCACATATACTAAAATATAACCAGTAGAATCGATTATAGACTCGTTCTTCTGTCAAGGGTTCAAGGCTCGGAGTTCTAGGGGTTATAAAAAATCCAAACTAAGACGTAGGTGTTGTGGGGTGAGCAGTGATCGCGGGTACTGCGTAACAGGCAAGAGACTCGAATTCCGGAATCACGGAAGTGAACAAAGGTTGTTTGCCGAAGCTATTGATTGTTTTGTAGACTAGAGAACGAGTGAAGAACAAACCTATCCTCCGCGAATCCAGCATCCTTATATACAGTTAACGCGACCGTCGTCACCTTTGCTCACTCGTTCCAAAATACATCCTAACTCCACCCAACCATGTACGCAACCCTTTCAGTCCGCAGCCTACGCCATAACCATCACGCCATATTTACAACGCAACCAACAAAACCTGATTCCAACCAACAAAACCTGATTCCCTTCGTATTCCTATATCCCCATCATCGATCCATATTCCTCCCCCGATCCTCACTCGACACAACCGTAACAGACTCCATTTCAACTTGGCCCATCTCAACCATGATATGCCCAGTGGTCACATTAGTCCCAGTGTCGGTGGGTGGCATTTTTCCATCTCCAGTGCCATCAGGTGAAACAATGTTGGCTGGGGCTGTCTGACCCAGGTGTTCACCGAGAGTGATCCGCCGCCAGAATTGACCGAAGTCAATGTTAGAAGTCGGGGTGCATGGTGACAGTTCAGGTACTGCTTTGGTTCACCTGTATTGGCCATAGGCTGCACTCCCTTCAGTCTAACTGGTTTCTTGAGAAGTGGAAGTGTCCAGATTGGGTGTTAGTACTCCAGGTGCTTCCGGCTGTGCTGGGAGTGGTTCATGGAAGGTGGGCTTTATCACAGGTGGGAGAGGGTTTGGGGACCATGAGCCTGAAGCAATTGGTGGCATTGGTAGAGGGGGTGGAGGATGTGGGGCGTACCTGGGCCATTCAGCTCCAGGTGGAAGGGGAGGAAGATGTGGGGTGTACCAGGGCCCTTAACCTCGAGGTGAAGGGGAGGAGGATATGGGGTATACCAGGCCTCTTAACCTGCAGGTCGATCGGAAGGGGGTTGTTGAGTGAACTGTGATCTTTCAACTACAGGTGGATGTAACTGCAGAGTGGTGGGCTGCAGTGTGTTCTGGAAATTGTCAGACAGCAGAGACATGGGTGGATTTGGGTTTGCTGAAGGAGGTGGTGGTGGTGGCGGTGGTGGTGGTAGCGGTTGTGGCGGAAGCGGTTGGGGTAGAACCCATTCATATGGAACCCAGGTTTGTCAGAAGTAATTCTATATGTGCAGTCCGTCAGGGCTGGTGCAGTATATGGGGGATGGTTGTTCAGTGTTAGCAGTCCATATTGCAGTTTCTCAGTTGGTGGCTGGTGCATTGGCTAATTGGAATCGGGTTGCTAGGCAAACCTGCCCCACATCTGTGACCCATCACTGTTGAAATCATAGTTTGGTTTGGGTCATTGTGGAGGCACGGAACCATTATATTGATCTGGGTGTCCTGGATTGGCCAATGAGTGGTTGATGGAGGGGTTGTTATGTGACATGATGTATAGAAGTAGTTACAAAGAGATGGTTACGAGATTCAGAGCTTTTAGCTAAAAAATGTATCATACCTGGAGGAGTCACTGAGAATGAGATAGTATGATGGGCTGCAATCATAGGGGTGAAGGTGTATTTATAGACACTCACAATTCTCTCAAGAACTCTTGATGTGCATCAACATTGCCCGCACTGTTCTTACCATACTGCCTTGCGTGACAAACTTCTGATACATATTTTCGTCAATCATTGTCTGCTAGGAGCATTCAAGATGATCGCTAAATTACAGGTGGGGTATCACCCCTGCCACTAGGTTGCAGTTTCTCCAAGCCCACCCAACTTATTCTACGATTCAGAAGCTGCAACAAACCAAACATATGAACACCTGCGATCACCCTGCTTGTTGAAATTTGCAGTGGGAAATCATCCTACTATCTTTCAAAGAAGGTGCTTGCGTATACAGGTGTCCATTTCTCATATGAACAAAGCAGGTGACCTGCATGAAACCCCAGTTGCTGGTTGCAGATTCTAGAAAGATACTGAAAATTTTGCACGCATCTGAACATTCAACATTATCCAGAGATGCGACATTTCAATTATCCAACACCTATCAAACTCAGGTGGCTCACTATTGGAACGGAACTGCATGATCAGACGCAATCTGAGCACTCCCACCACCTACAGGTGCTTCTGAACCTCTACCTGGACATGTTGGTGGGGTGCTTGTGACAAAATTGTCGGCTTAGTAGGGGTTAGGGATGGGAACTCAATTACTTTGTGGGGTACAAACAATTTGATGGGTGAAGTGATGTATAGTTGTTTGTCTGTTTCAAGACTTGTCCTATCAAGCTCATGTGTCATATGGCATTGAGTCACATCTCGCTGGAGCGGTGTGCAATTTGAATCTTTGCTGTCTTTTATTACCCCTGAATTGGTGCTCCACACCATTCACCATATACTCATGGCACCCCATCTGCCATTCACCATACACTCATTGCACACAATCTTCCATTCACCATACACTTGTTGCACCCCATCTACCATTTGCCATACAGTCATTGCACCCCATTGACCACATACCATATACTCCTCGCACCATCTACCATTTGCCATATACTTGTCTCACCCCATCTACCATTTACCATATACTTGCCGCACCCCATGTCCCAGACATATTGTAATACCGGATACCAGTATGAGTTGTTGGGCAAAACAATTGTTATGGTTGCGATTCACACTTTTTGGAGAGTGGAATTGCTACACCATGGGCTGTGCTCAATGTTATCAAAACAATCACCCTGTGGTGTTTGATGACATGGGGTAGATAATAGAATGAGTCAGAACAGAAGTGAATTGGAGATCAAGTATATAGCGAGATGAGTAAAGGGAGAAGTAAACAAATGCAGGACACCCTGACAGTACCCACAAAATCATATCTGCTATGCCAAGCTCTGGGAGCATGCCCATACCCCAACTACCAGAGAAACATGACCTCATATTGGAAACCGCCAGGATAGTCACCTGTGCAGCTGGGTATGGAGAGGCTGAAGGTGGGCACATGGTGGGAGCGGCTACAAGTCTCTACAACAAACGCCAGAATCGAAATTGGAACCCATGAGACCCATATTGGAAAGCGTTCGATTATCAACATGTCTGTGCTCTTGATACATCAAACAAAACTTGGGTAAACGACTATCTGCAGCGTTGCCTGGACGTTATCCATATGACATTTTTTCATACAGCATCTGAGCTCTGGGAGCTGCTGAAAAGCCTCAACTTCGGATTTAGAGCAGAGAGTTGGCTTCAGGTGACAGGGAGATATGGCAACATATACTGCAAGGATATTTTGAAGTGCATCCAATTTCATTTGGGGCATTTATTATTTGCAGAGTACCTGGATATCGTTCCAGTGCAGCTGTATGATTTGGCTGATCATTGAATCTTTAGTGAAATGAACTCAGAAGAGTGGTGGTGGCAACTCAAAAGCAATTACCCAACAGTGAGACAATCAAGCCATTAATCTTTGCCTCAAACAAAATACATCTCACATATTTCTCTTGTGACAACAGTGCTTGGCCACTATATATGAGTATCAGGAACATTCTGAAAGGTGTTTGGTGTTCAGTATCAAGACATACCTGAGATCTGGGGGGATTCATTCCAGTTCCACCGAAAGGCACAACTAATATGGACTCTTCATGGCACCTTCCAATTCATACCATCCTGAAACCACATAAACAAGTTGATATCAGTGGCACAGGTTACAAGTAGGATTGTGCTGACAGTTTCAAAGATACCTGCTACCTGTTGCTTACAGCATGGATGGGGGACTACCCGGAGATAGCATTGATCAGGAGGATAGTTCGGGGAGCGGACCGTGTGGGTGAAGTACTCAAGGGACCTGAGTTGGGCCATGGCAAATGATATCGCAACTGGGAGCCTTGATGTACATGAAGCTATCAATAGCATCTGGAGTGGAATTGACTTGACGAATTCAAAGAGGTCAATTTGTAACTGACTGTGAATGTTTTCTGGGATTATTCTCTGTGCGACGTCCATCACCATGGGTGACCAGACACACTTCACCAATTCTAGTTGGGGATCGTGAAAGATTTCATTAATTCGCATTTGGAGTACCTGACCGATTGACACTTGAAAGTTGATTTTGATACCCGGCTGACCACAGTTCCACACTACTCAAACATGTTGCGTTTTTCTCAACCCTTTGATGCTCTCAAGACTATATTCTGGCATGGCAAGAAAATTCAAGTAATACTGAGAAGTCTATCAGCAGTATATGCTCCCCTACTTTCCAGCAATGTTGCAGGGAATATATTCTCGGAAAGTGCATCTGATACGGATGTTATGAACACGATTCTGGTACTGATCGCATTTTTTTTACTAGACAGTCAGCAAATGCGCCCAGATATCATGTTGAAATACCTCAACAAAGCTCCCGAAAGCATTTGCAAGTGCCAACTAATCTTCCTTCCTCAATGTACTACTGATACTTCATCAAGGCATTTAGAACATGACTTCCAATTGCATGCTGCAAAACTCAAAGAGGTTGCGATGGAGAAGATTGAGAGGGAGCTTCATAGGGAGATTGATGGTATCACAGGTGGGCAGCGGAGAACTTTTGAAGTGCACTTGAAAAATGTACAGCTGTATGCCACTACCAGGAATGCAGTGGAGCAGGCGACAACAAAGATACGACTCAAAGCAGAGCTCTATGGAGCATCTACAGGCCAGCTTGTCCAGTTTGGCCAGTTGTGTAAAGAAGCTCTGGACTGCCTGGAACTCAAGATGTGTCCCCAAGCAAGCTCTATACCAACAAGCAAGGTTGCTCGAGAACTTGAATAGGAACATCATGCAATGATGACAACCCAGTTCAGTACATCGAAGGTCACTGTCACATCATCACAGGAGTTCGAGCGGTGTCTGTTGAAACCTGAAAACACCAGAACTCATTGGTCAGAGGATCGCCAACAAGACATTCCCTGGCATCTGGAGAATAGATGCTTATGGGGCAAGCCAGGCCACTCAAGCTGCATTTTCTGATACCATGATGGAGAAGCACCTTGACTATGATCAGAAATAGAAATCAAGGAAAGGTCCAAATTTATGGAAGGAGCTGACGCGGCAATTCTATCACTTCACAAAACCAAGAAAGCACCTTCACAGTCCTTAACGCAAGTTCATCACCAGGATGGGTACTTCTGATGATTTTTCAATCATGATCTCTGAACTGTTGCATATTTTGAATATCAAAGAAGCATACGGTGCCAGCAATGGGGTCAGCTGTATGCGAGAGCTTCTTCAGTACAATGATCACTATACCGTGATACACTACATGGACCAGGCTGATCAGTGACTTCCTGTGTATGGATAGTATGTTGATAAGAGTGCCGTAGACCTCAACATGATGATGGGTCGAGAGAATCGGCAAATGACATGGTGTGCCTGGCAGAAAAGGATGCTAACTGGCGAATCTGAACCCTTCTTTCAACCCAGTACACAACCTCTGCCACATTTTGAACTTTCAAATATTTGTATACGTTCACTGTCTTTCAAGCGCATATTGCTAGCTGGAGGAGCTGAAACCTTCATTATTCACACATTGTCATCACTTGTCAGGCAGCATCTGCATGAGATTTGGGGCCATGATGTGGTCAGTGTGATTTGGCACTATGGAAATCAGTTCAAGAAAGACCTAACCTTACCACCTCACAATAGGATCGCTGTCTATATACCATAATTTTATTATCCTCCGCAGATGAACCGGATTCTGCTTGACTACAGCATTGAGGGAATGCCAGATGGTGAGACGTACAGGCGGCCACCACAGGTGATATGGGTTCTCATGGGCAAAAATACAGATGATGGACTCTGTGGATACTGCTCAATATTATCTGTTTGATACTTCACCTTTTCACTACAAGCCAGCACCTCACTGTTCAGTGAGATGATTGAGAGGACTGGCAGCTGGCTGTTGCATCCGCACCCTGATTCCCTTTCATCCCTTCAAGGTTGGTTGATAGACTGTCACCCCTGGAGTTGGCCGTTGTTGTTAGTATACATTTCAAACATTGTTTGGGGCACCATCAGGAAGTGTATGGGTTGGTAAGAGCAATAAAGAAATCAACACTTTATGTCATTGCTGTGGGGATAATTGAAGGGCCATACCATGTGGTCCCAGAAATACTGGCAGTGACAGGGAACAGTTCTAATAATCATGTGAATTTGGATATGTACTGGGATGTATATTAACCCAAAATACATCTGGAAAAAATGTTTGAAACTACATCTGCCATGTAACCAAACTCATGAGAGGAGTTACAAACAGGGCTTCACCCAGAATCCAGCAGGTGTATATATACAATAAGTATATTAGTATAATGCGATCAAGAGATGCGTATTTACACCATTCATTCGTAACGATACTTGAAGTAGCAGAGATGCATTGTCAGCGTGATCCATGAATAGAGCTACATATGATTCCAAATGGCAGTATGAACTGTGGAGCATCAGGACAGCACACGGAGCGGTGTAGGTGATGGAGCACCTTTGTGGACCTCCCAGGAAGTGGTTGGAATGCTGTGAAATGCATCTGTACAATTGTGGATAGTTTGCAACAGCATCTGGAGCTGCCTGCAGAGCATCAGATCATAGTGAAATCATTTGGGAGTGTTTTGGGGCTTCCTGAGCCCCAAGAAGGATCCTGGTGGGTGGGTGCCAGGCCAGGAAGAACAGGGAATTTTCTTGATGTGGTTTGAAATACGTATTGAATAGAGTTTCAAACACATAAGTAATATGCCGATTCTCTGTTAACCATAATGAAGCATATGCTCACATGGGCAGGGTGCCCTATTGTCCCAATTCCGCTGCTGCTCTATCAATTGGGAACTTCCAAAGAGAGGAAGAACTTCACATGATATACTTTAAGACAACTGAACTATTATGGAAGTTCAAGTGGGCTCGAAATGACTATATATTTCCTTGGCCACTCAGTACATACAAATATTCTTTGGATTGACATGGGAATGAATACTAGTGCATGTAAACAGTGTTTCCTCACTCAAAAGAGCAGATTTGGGGTTGAGATTTCATTTTCACTTGTACCTACATGAATACCATGTCCAATCCATCAATTTTTTCGCCTGTTAATGGTATAGTAAAATCATCAGCAAAATGATTCCACTGGACAAAGATCCAATCCCTGTATTGGATCACATTATATTATTCCTCTGGAATTGATTCGACAAGCTACCCAGCTCATACCATATGTTAATGTTGACAATTACAATAAATGGTTGGAAAATAACACAATTGATTTGAAATAATCAAACTTGTTTTGTGATCAGTTGATTCCTTGACACAATCAGTTCAAAATATCCTTATTGGATGGAATATAATTGGGAAAATCTTTGTTTGTTATATAATGTTCAAGAGCAGATTAATAAGTATTGGATGATTTTATAATTGAACTGTATGGTGAAATGTGTAATCTATTGATTGCAATAAAAAAAAATTGTTTTCAAACAGATGATTTAACACAAAAACAATATAGATATCATGAAATCAAGATTTAAGCATAAAGCAAAAACAAATTTGAAAAATCTTGGAATATTAAAAATCTCAAAATTAGTCAACAGAGAGATTTTTCTGTACAAAGATTGATTTCTGTGGCAAAACTGCATCATTGCATAGCTCAGCAACATCTACAACCAGCAATAGATTGTATTCAATTCAACATTGTATAAGCCAATTACAGAGATCTTTCAAATCTGACAGAAACCTTGAAAATTTTGAAATTACATACTATTTTTGCTCATGTTTCTTGTATATAAATACCAATTCTAGTTGCCAATTTCACAGTTTTTAATTGAAATATACAGAAACAAAAGAATCTTTAATACAATGCAAATATTTTGTTGTGAAATGTTTACAGAAAGTTGGTGAGAAAATTAATATCACATATACTTTGATTGACTGAAGAGCCACAGGGATAGTATGTATAAATAAACATATTGTTCACCATTATCAGTTGAAAGAAACAGCATTGAGGGAGTCAGGAGAATTGGAAGTTATATACAGTTGACCTATTGAATCGGAAACAATTACAACTATGACTACATTAGATATAGAGATAAGATAACATCAGAAGCAGCTATAAGAATTTGTTACAAAGATAGAATATTATTAGATCATGTTAGGATTATTCAGTCACAACTTGACAATATTATACCTAAATTTCAGTATCACATGATTCATATTGAGAGCAGCTACTGTCAAACACTCTGCTAATGGGATTCTGAGGTATAGATATACAGCAATCATATGGAAAACACAGCGGACCCTACAATATCGAATCAACAAATTGGTACTGTAACCACCTCATGTTTAACGAAGAAAAACTTAAGAAACTCCTTATCAGCAACATGTTACATGATCCTGGTATGTTGAGGCCAGCTCGGGTAGGCTCCAGAACACTGCTGGAGTATGGGCGGTACTGCAGATACCTCCGAGAGAAATAGTGTAGTTTTAGACTGTTCTGGAACTATCAGCAAACCGCCTGGATACACCTTCAACTTTGGAAACTACTCTGGAAGCATCTGGGAAATAATAGCAGAGTTTCAAAACCTTCTGGGGCACTCACCAAACCTTCCTGAGACCCCCAGAATATATGAAGATACTCTGGCATCTGGCAGAAGAAATGGGTGTAGTTTTGAGTGTTTTTGGTGCTCTCACCATCCCTCCTGGAAACCCTGGGAGAAATGAATCTAGTTTCAAATCGATCTAGATGTTGCACCAGTGCTCCTGGAGGCTCCAGAATTAGGATTAACTTCAATGCATGAGTAATCAAGAAAAATCAGGATGGATTACTCATGAAGTCATTTTGGAGAATTGGACAAGCTGTGAACACTTTTGGAGCTGTAGTCAAGTTCTTTCCAAATCTTGTCAGTATTGTTCTCTATTGTACAAGGTTTTGGTGAACCAGACCACTGAGGTTTGGCACTTGTGAAATTGGTGCAATAATTCTTTACGCATTTGAAATTGTGAAAGTGTTATTGCTTGGGACATCCGCAGCAGTATGGAGATGGTTGGTACTCCTTGGACGCTCCAAACTGATCAGATCCATGGCGCTCCTGATATCCCTGGAGCTGGAGCTTCTGAAATACTCGACGCATTGGAGATGCTGGGCACATCTGATATATTCAGGCCATGGCACTCATAAATTCACCTTTGCACAGGCTTTAGATAAGGGTGAAATCTTGATTCTATTGATATCTACAAAATATACAGGGTTGGATAAAAACCAGGGAGATGTGAGCTGACTTTCAAGTGGGCTTGAAGAGAGATTTGTCTGTCAAGCATACTTCAAGAGAAAAAGTAACAAAATGATATGCAAGCTGGCAGGGGGATATACGCAATGGATTTCAAGCAAGCTTGGGGTGAGTCCAATGAGAGAGATTGATGCTGCTGAGAACGAGAAATTGTAAGAGACGGTCACTGATGCTGGTTGCTAAAAGAAATGTCAGGACAGAATACCAGTAATTTGTACAATATATGGCTTTGATGATGTTTATAAACAATCATAAGGCCAAGTGAAAGACTTAACCCAAATAGAGAGCAGAGGCTGCATATACAGCGCTAGACAGTATAAGCAAGAGTTTCAACCTACTAGAACAGATTGGTTCCAGTTTCAACCCTCACCCAGAATCATTGCAATGGGTTTTACCCCCATCCAAAATGCAAACTGCACCTCAAACCATGGGTTTTTGGCTGGTTCGACCTTTAAATCTATTACTTCAATCAAGTAATTGAGTTCGGGTTGCATTGGAAAATGTTATATATGTAGATCATGCAGTTGTTGATACACTTTCACCTCCTGATTACCAATTTGCAATTCGATAAATATTTGTTGAGTTGCTGCAAAAAACAGTTGATTTTGGCCCCATTGTTGGCTGTATTTCACTGCAACTCAACAAATACAGATTGTGTCGCAAATCAAAAAGTGTGAGGTGAAAGCATGTCAAAAATTGCATTTTCATTTATATAACATGTTGCGATCCAATTAGCACTCAATCACTTAATTAGAGCAGAAAATTTGGCATTTTTGGGCTCGATAATACATCAGGCTCTGCCACAGGTGAAACCCACCAAAACCCGGTGGGTTTGGAATTGGTTCCAGGTTGCAACCGCTCATCATCAGAAAGTTTGGCTTCTTGGCTGTTCCAGAACCCAACTGGGGCCACAGTTCCAGTTCCAATCTGGAGCCATTGCTAACATGATTACTAGGCAACAGATGACAGTCAGTAGCTGCAGCCGGCTGCAGAGAACAAGGTCCAGATGCGATATGAGTGTATTTGGCACCTCACCTGGCGTGTGAGATATTACACTATGATTGCCAATCCGTGAGCAGGGCATAACTTGGATATGAGAGGAGTTGGCATTCAAAGTCAACTGGAAAGACAAGGGCAACTGGTGTAAAAAAGTAATCGATTGATTGAGGGAAGGAAATTGACTCTGGTACAGCTGGATGATGCAAGAAAAAAACAAACAGAAAACGAATGTGAACTTGAGAGCTGAAAAGAAACCACAGATGGACAAAGCTCTGGGAGCTGAGATTTGTGTGCAAAAAATCAGGTTTTGATCATGTATGTTGCACCCAACAACTTACATAATCCGCTTGGCAAGCCCTATCTCCTAACCCAATCTTGCATGTTGAATCCAAATCAGAGGTGAAATTTTGGCCAACCAAACTTTAAAAGGCTAAGTACATTGACGATCAAAATAATTTGACAAGAATACAAATGAAATTTATCAAATCAAGTCTTTATGTATCATGTATGAATCTGAACTCTCCAAGAGCTTTCATCCATTTCGTTCTCTCTGCAGCTCCCAAATTCTCATTCATATGCTCTCTGTTTCCATCTTCTCCCTACTCTCAACCTGGTCACATCATCAGGAAAAACATTCCGCCTATGTAGGCACCGTGAGTGCCTATTCAAGCGAATATTGCGTTCAGTGCATTGCGAGCGTACGTAGATGGCAACCTGACCGATTGTTGTACGCATTGAAACACTTCGAGTCGATAGCGTAACTGTAAGCGAGGTCTGCTTTTTTTGCAATACTGTATCATCGTTATGGATCCATTCACGTAATCCATAGACAGCTCACAGTCTCGCTAGCCTTATATCATTGATACCCTATCATTGGATTGCGTCGGTGTTATACCTAGCAAGTTTGCAGCAGGGTTATGTACGATCACTCACGATTTCCCTGATCAGATGTCATTGGCTATCAGGCATCTCAGATGCCAGAGCCGATCTCTTCGGATGGCTAGCTAACGAACACCCACACCATTGATAAGCATTGACGGCTAGTGAATGGTCACGGTCGCTTCTGCTGCGAATCTCAGCCGACAAATGAACAGCCAGCACACAGCGGAATGGCATCGGCCAGGAAGCTGACAACAAACGGACAGCTGGCACACTACTGAATTGCGCCAGCCAAAGAGCCAAAGACTGCCGGAGGCCTAAGAATACATGCCTACTCTGAACAGCAATGGTGCTCTCTATCGACAGAGGCCTATTCGTCTGGAGGTCATCAGATCGAAAGGATACTACCGGACGGAGGCACAAGCCCGTGAGCTTCATGTCGTGAAGGATACCAATGGTCTGATTATGATCTAATCATGATTAAGACGATAGAGGATCGAGAAATAGAAGCCACGGTAGTTGCGAAGGAATAGGCATTGGGTCGAAGGTGGTTATGGTGCTGGAGCTCAAGAGGAAAGAGTAGATAGAAGTATTTGTTAGAAAGCGAAGACAAAGGTATAAAGACCTTGGGTTCTTCGAGGGTAGAAAGGCATCAACCTTCTCAGCGAGGAGCACAAGCCTTGACCATATACGCAATGAAGAAAGCCGATTCATTTCGTTCAGAATCATTTAGTGATTTCCACATTCTGAATGAAGCTCCTAATCTACCTTCGAAGCAGTCCCGAATTAAGTACGGATACTCATTGTCCAGGTAAACCTGGAGTGATGCTCCCGGTGTTACATTATATTATTAGCAAAGAAACGCTTCCGAGTAAGGTATTCTTTCTCCCCACAACGATACATCAAGCAACCTTGATGCCATACATCTCCAACTGTCACTGTTGAGTCTTCTTCTTCAATCTAGCTGAAATCCCTCCGCAGATTGCAGAACCCGAACAACATAATATCTTCGATAAAATCAAAGCTCCCCTAAATGAAATGGAAGAACATCTCGAAAATTACTTTTGGGACACCCCTGATATGCCGTATCTGTGGAATCTCTACTGGAAGAACGCAGCCAGACAAGAAGGGGGTCCAAGTATTGATGATCCAGTCTTCGCTGATCATTGGACTAGATACAAGGGCTTGCATGTTGATTACATAGGTCAGGAAGTGTTTTATTGCGAGATTAACTGCGGGGAGGCACCCACAAAACGATCGGCAGAGCTGCAGCTGCTATATCAACCATCGTCACAGCCATTTACCATTGGAATTGGTGAATGAATTCGGACAAAATAACACCCCTATTTCGTTATCCATTCCCATGTTGCTGCGCCTTGATTACGTACGCTTCCCACCCAGACTACAAACCGTCGGTATAACTGCAGCAAGAATCCGGAGCTCAGATCCTTGTCTTTCACACCACCCCTGTTGAACAATCTTTCGTAATCCAATAATGGTCGGATCAGACACCAGCTTGACGAATGCCTACACAGCGGTTAGAATGGAAAATGCGTTGATCCTATCCAGCGATACGGACAAGCAGGTCACACAATTCCAGCGCATCACAAGGAAAGATATTCCGGACTGGGTAATTGAGCTTGCGGATGGAAACAACAGGGAACTCGGAAGAATGGACGCGCTTACTCCGAAAGCAAGGGGGATGAATTTCGAGATACAGACAGCCCTCCTGGGATTGACCAAAGCTTACGAAGTCCTCATCGTAAGACATAACAAGATATACGATGTCATTTTCTTTGAAGTGGAAATGATGGAACAGGTTCAACTGAAGAAGCATTCCGATATAGTTATCGAATCCCAAGTATTTGCAGCTGACGTCCCAGCAGCCTGTGATCAGATTAAGGTCCAATCAACTGAAGATTACGAAGAGCTGAGGTTATCTCTCAGGGAGCAAATCCAATATTCTGGAAAAGCCTGGGGAACCCTTTCAACTCTGCTCAACAGCAGGGAACAAGCCCAAGAACGCCTTGCTCCCCAAGTGCATACCCAATCCCAGGAGCTGGCGGATGTTCAGATGAATGCCCAAGAAGATGGCGAACGTATGTCCGGGCTATACGCCCAGTCTCGTCAGGAAGTACAAAGGATACCGAAGGAAGCACAAAATAAGGCAGGCAATGAAGAGCTGGAAAGGAAGGCAGCAGAGCGAAAGATGAAGAATGAGTTTGAGCGGAAATTCAAAGAATTCACTAGAGCTTTGCAGACGAAGCTCTCAGATGAGAAAACAAAGATATCAGTATTCTCAAAGGCCCAGTCAGTATTGACACCAAATGAAGGGGATACCAAGCCTGTTGAGCAGGGATTCTGGCTTCGATATACCGTAAGTAATGGCGTTGGAATATGGATCAAAGAGGTTGTGACTCCAGAACCGAATCGTAATGAAGACGGCGCAGGAGGCATTGGAGGAGACCCCCCAGGGGACTCTGAGTTTTCTAGCTCCAGCTCAAGTAGCCCCAGCTCTTCTGATAGTGGAGACGATGTTCTCCCACCACTTCCACCACCATAAGGAACACACTATAGTGAACAGCCTGCGCTTCGACCATAAATACCACTTCACGCACTGAGAGCTCCGAATTCCGCCAAGAAGCAGACGATTGAGCTGCCCTACAAGTTTAAGGGACATTCAATGGGCAGGTTGGAATCCTACCACCACGGGATTACAGCAGTGGACTGCTATCTCAGGTACTTCAAAGACGAGTATAACGATGACAACGATAAGATCATCTTCATTAGAAGTATTCTTTGAGAAAAAGCATTGGCCTGGTACAACAACCGAGAAAAACCGCTTAGGAAGCATTTTCAGGTTGACTCATGGTCGGTATTCACCAGCGCTATAGAGGAACAATTGATTGATTCAGAGGAAGAAACGGAATGCCACGCAAAAATCAGGAAATTGCAGTTCAAAGGAGATATTCAGGACTACATCGTAAAGATGGAGGACTTTCATGACCATGTGTGCTTATCAGGGATTGCATGGCGGCAGGCCCTACAGAGTAGACTCACAAAGGAAATCAAGGACCAGATATCCTTTTCGAAGAATACACCGCACAACGACAAAACATACTAATTACTGCTCAAACAAGTCGGTCGTGCATTTGCGAGATGCCTGCAAGAAATCCACCAACACAACAATCACAAACCCAAAGGCAACAAGAACAATAAGAGGAAGCGTGATAATGATGGTGATAAGGGGAATCAAGGAAAGAAGAACTTTGAGAAATGTTCTGACTCCAAGGAACCTCGAACAGGGAAGAAAGGTCCTAAGCCTGTCAATGTAGACAAAGGCGGAGCCCTGAAAGGTATTCTGGAATCTTTGTTGGAAGCAAGAGCCAAGCGCAACGAGTGCAAGCACTGCAGTTGCTCGGAGCATCGATGGGTAGTCTGTAAGAATGCCATCAAGACGTCATCCAGCAAGAAAAAGAAGAAGGATAGGAAGCCTAAGGTGGAAACGCCAAAAGTAACCACCTCTTCGGCAAAGGACAAGCCCAGGAGTCTGGCTGATCGAATAACGAAACTGGCAGCAGCCTCAAGCTCTCGAGTGCTTCACGAGGTTGACTCCGATGGCATGGACATTGACGGATGAAAAGCATTTCTTTTGCCTTGCCTTTGTCTTTCCTTTGTTCTATGGAATTGCGGTCTTTCCTATGGGTTGTTGAGGTACAGTCACCTCCGGTTGAGTATATATGAGTACAGATATTCATATGTGCATTGGGACAAAGGATTGCGGTTATTCCAATGTTCTTTGAGGTACAGATATATCTGGATTTTGATATTTCTGGGTACAGATCTTCATATTACATGGGTACAGAAATCTGTGTTTCTTTTGGATTTGCATTGGGGTTTTACCAATGCGGTCATTGGTATTATAGCTTTCAATATTCAATATACTTTCTTTTCTGCTGTTTAAGCAAGGATGCCTGAGAATGAGTTCAATACTTTCAATATACTGGTCATAGAGCATCCAAGCGTGACGAGTGACAAAATGATTACCATTGAGCTTGATCATACTGATTCAAACCTCATTCACCTACAAATTTACGAATCCTAGCAACCACAACCCATTGTGGCCGGAGCTGTGTCGCAAGGCAGTTCATCATGGTTGTCAACTGAAATGATCGAAAACGCATCGGTGCGGCCAGCGCACCTCAGCCTGTACCCAAGAAATCCATACAATGACCACCTGAACCTAAGACGGGTTCAAAATCCACAGTATGTATGTTTGCAAGCTTTCGAGACTCAAAGAACGTTCCTGGCAGGGTTATCCTGGGTACTGGGTGCGATTCACCTATGATGTCAAAGCCGTGGTCCGATTCGCATGGTGTTCCATTAGTAACTCAAACGGAACCAAAGATACTCGAAAACTTTAATGGCGAATGAGTAGAAGTAGTGGGTTGGCTGTACACCTTGCCCATGACTCTGCAGTATGAATCCCATTATACCACAGAAACCTTCGAAATTGGTCCAATGGAGGATTTGTCTGACATCATATTACCTTACTGGTGGATCGTCAAGCATGGAGCAATCGGTAGAGATGCCGAAGAGAATAATAAGCTCCAGTTCACATCGGATGATGGCCATCAACACTGCACACAGGCAGCGGTATCTTCGTTCTCAATCGAATATAACGATTCTATTTTGAAGTTTGGTACTGATTTTCAATGGATCGGGGTTATCAGTTCAATGCATGTCAATGTGGTACATGAAATTGAGATGGATTGGGTAGAGCGAAGTCCATGGCAATACAGTGACTTAGAAATGTTATATGAAAGAGAAACTGTCAATACTCGTCCGCCTCATCGATTCTATGATCATGCCATTGACTCAAAAGATGGGGAGCCACCTCCGTGAGGTCCCATCTACGCACTCTCAGAAAAGGAGCTTTCAGTCCTTAAAGAATATCTAAAGGAAATGCTTGATTTTGGAAAGATCTGTCCTAGCAAGTCACCTGTGGGTGCACCCATACTCTTCGTTCCAATGCCACATGGTCGAGGCTTACGATTGTGCCTGGATTTCAAAGGTCTAAGTCGTGTGACGATTATGAACCAATATCCATTGCCATTTATGAAAGAACTCAGAGACAAGGTGGCTGGATCGAAGATTTTCACCAAAATCGATTTGAAGGCAAGGTACAACCTCATGCGAATTAAACCTGGTGATTAATGGAATACAGTGTTTTGGACAACATATGGATATTATGAATACCTAGTCATGCCTTTCGGATTGGCAAACGCGCCAGCTACATTCCAACATATGATGAACGAGATCCGGCGAGATCTAACTGATCATGGAGTGGTAGTGTAAATGGATGATATCCTGATCTATACTGAAAATAAAGAACAGCATGTGCAACTGACTTGAGAAGTCCTTCGTTGATTCCAGGAAAACAACTTGGCTATAGCACCCGATAAGGGCGAATGGTACCAGAAACAAGTTGAGTTCATTGGGTATCTCATATCTGGAGAAGGTGTCAGTATGTCAGAGGACAAGATTGATACTATTCTTAAATGGGAGATTGTGGAGTCTGTCAAGGACGTCTGGTCTTTCCTCGGATTTGCCAACTTCTACCGACGGTTCATTGAAGGATTTCCACAGATATGCCATCCCTCAACGGAGTTAACCAAGAAAACGAACACATACAAAAAGTTTGATTGGAAAGCAAATCAGCGAAATCAAATAGCCTTCGATACGCTAATGAAGTATTTTACCGAGGCTCCCTTATTACGGTACTTCGAGCCTGTTCGGCCGGTGGTGATTGGGACTGACGCAAGTGATTTTGCCTCGGTGCAGTACTTTCCCAAGTCATTGATAGACAATTGAACCATATAACCTACCACTCTCGAGTGATGGATGAAGCCGAGATCAACTACGAAATCCATGACAAAGTAATTCTCGCCATAGTATCCGCATTCAAGGACTGAAGATGATATCTCGATGGTGGAACACATCCAATCAGTGTTTTCACCAATCACAAGAATCTCGAATATTTTGCGCCTACAAAGATCTTGAATCGGTGACAAGCCTGCTGTGCTCATGAGTGGGCAGGTAATGATTTCGAAATATTCTACCGACGCTGTAGTACAAATGAGAAACCGGATGCATTATTTAGGCGTTCGGAGTGCCGCCTTAAGACAGGGGGAAGCCGTGCCGAAGAAAATGAAAACCAGCCTATCCACTGCATTTTAAGACCTGATCAGTTGGTATCATCTGAAGAAGAAACAGTACCAGTAACGGCGATGAGGTTACGAGGTAAACTGATTGTGATTTCTTCTGCACAGTTGATATCAATTCCAGTAGTGCAGTTCAATTCATGGCTGTTAGAAGCGGTGGTCAGCGCCGCTAACAACGATGCAGCATGGCAAGAGGAGTCCATCTGAGTCATGCAAGGTAACCCAAGCCCAGACATCTCGTTCAAAGACGAAGCCCATGATTTCACAAGCAGGCTGTTAATCGTGGATGATCTGCACTTAAAGAAACATATATTTGCAGCGGAGCACTGTTCGAAGGTAGCTGGAGACATTGGGCAGGATAAGACAATCGAACTGGTCAGACGAAACTTCTTTTGGCCAGAAATGGAGAAATTCATTGAAAATCATGTCCACTCATGCCCTGAGTGCCAAAGAAGTAAAGCTGCTCGTTATGCTCACAACAGACTCCTACAACCACTCGAATAAGCATACCGCCTATGGGACTCGAATTCAATGGACTTTATGATCGTATTACCGGTATCAAATGGATGTTCATCAGTATGGGTAATCATCAATCGATTTACGAAAATGGCTCACTTCATTCTATTGCAAGATGGAGAGACGAAAGCTATGGACCTGGTCAGAATCTTCTGGTACGAAGTATGGAGATTCCATGGCCTACAATCGAACATAGTGTCAGATCGGGACTTGAGGTTCACCTCAACGTTCTGGTTCTTGTTAGTCGAAGTTCTTGACATTCAGTTGAAGATCTCTTCGACATTCCACCCTCAAACGGATAGACAAACTGATAGAGTCAACCCAATGCTGGAATGCTATTTGCGGAAATACTAGAATTATGAGCAGGACAATTGGTCCGAGATGTTATAATGGCAGAGTATGCTTATAACAACTCTCTCACCACCGCTACGGGAATGTCACCGTTCTTTGTGAACTTTTGGTTCGATCCTTGAATGAATTGGCCCATCAAAGCAGAAGCGAAGAATCCAGCATCTCGGAATTACGTTCACTGGATATCCAGCTTGCATGCAGTTTGCCGTAAGAGCTTAGAGCAAGCACTGCAGACAATGGGAAAGTACCATGATTGGCGCACTAAGGAACCTCTGAAGTATTCGGTTGGCGATTTAGTTATACTAAATTCGAACAATGTCAAAACTTGCAGACCATCTAGGAAACGATATGCGAAGCTTCATAGACCCTTCAAGGTCTTGAAGGTACTCTCGCCCACCGCTATTAAGCTTGAGCTCCCAAGTCGATGGTGTATTCACATTACCTTGCATATGTCACTCATTAAACCTTATCGACTCGCCACCATCCCTACAAGACCTACAGCCGAGCTCAATCACGAATCAAATGAGCTGGGTCACATCGTGGATGGTTATGAGTACAAAACGGGTTATGAGGTTGCAGAGATCATGGGCAGCGAGTATAGCAAGCGATGGAAACCGGTTTTGTATTTGGGTAAGTGGAAGGGACATCCGGAAGAAGCAGATTGGACTGAGGAACCCTTTGAGAACTTCGACAACCAGAGACTGTTAATGGAGTATCACAGACGAAATCCTGAGGCCAGGAAGGATCACAGAATTAAATGAATGGTTGAGCTAGTACCTTTTCCCCACGAAGGGTATTTAACGGCTAGCAAGACACCTGATGAAGGATTTGGCTTTTGGGTACAAGGGGCCATATTTTCCAGATTATGAAAGAAAGATGGATTTGGTTTTGGGCAGTCGATAGTCCTCCCTATCAATCTGCAGGAAGTGCTGCTTCAGGATCCTGCTGCCGCCATAATTGTGCTGGGCAAAGTTGCATTCCATGTCATGGTACAGTATCGGAATCCGGGATGCACCCCTTGGGCAGTTTCCGTTGCTCAAATTTGTGAACCCACAGCGATCGAACTTGTGCAGTACTGCGCTGCAGCTATATGCAATCTCAAGCGGAATGAATATAGTATCTTCTGTAGTGTGAATCGTGCCTATGCAGATACAGTCAGTTCACCTGCAGACAAGATCCGGTGGGGGAAAGCATTCACCGAATAAAAGATAGAATAGGGGCTTTTGGTTCAGGTGGACCTGTGATAATTCAAGTGGCAGGCAGGCGCATTATGCTGTAGGTGTGCAGAGATGATACACAGGGGCGAGATGGAATGGGGCAGAAGGGACAAAAACATCATGTTATGTTGGCGGTTGCCAGGGGAATGCTCCAGTGCGCACCTAACTCCCATTCGGAAAAATTGAGTGACCATCAGCTGGTATGATGTCGAACCTAAGCATCTATTCTCACTCGATCTTTGCATACTCTGGAAGCTTTGAGCTGGAGCTCAGTCTGTCTTGAAAGCTTGGGCGGGCCGAGCGAACATATGAATCATTGCTAGTACTGCTTTGGAAGCTGAAAGCGTCAGCAGAACTTAGTCTCGGTGTGTGGTAGATGCACAGGGAATAGCATAGGGAATTAGAATCAAATGAATTGCTATTCTGAGTACGATCCAAACCGCCTTTGCTATCTATTTCTGGTTTTGGGCAAGCAAGTTTCACCTGACAGCTGGACAACTCCCTTGACCACCACCATAAGTAATTCTTCACAACTGCATTCTGTTTCTCACATGATATCAAGTGGATATACCTTAACCCAAAGCCATCGGTTGTCTAACATCTGGACCTTGTGACACATGGGAGATAATAGAGATACAGAAAATCTAATCCATTTTGAGGAAGAAACCCAGTAAATACCCCCACCCAAACTCTATACAGCCACAAAGAATACTCCCAGATGCACCCCAGCAAATCAAAAAAACATTCTAAATGACCCATCAATGAAATTCCAAACCCAAGCACACTTAGAAACACCCTAGCAGCTATTCCAATTGCAACAACATCCCAACCTTAATGGCAGTTTCCTCAATGCGTGTGTTGAGAACATTGTAGACGTCCTTCTTGCTTATAATTGGACAATTCATCAGTCCATGCAAAACACGTAGCTGAGTAGTACCATTGACCATATGGAGCGCAGTCACTCTATCATCGAAGCCATTTGGACCAGTGTTGACAAGCCAGGTGTGAGGGTTACGCATCCGACCCAGTCGTACAATCCATCCAAATGCGTGCCGCTGCTTGTTGCGAACCCAACACTTCTGAAGACACACCGCATGATTGGCAGCCACGAGGTTGAGCCCAATACTGCCAATCTTGGTGGTGGTAATGAAGCCGGAGCACCAGGGGGAATTCTGGAAATCGCTCATAACATCGCTGTGCCTGTTGGCGGGATCTTCAGCGATCATTCGAATGACCTCGATATCATGGTTGAAATGGCGATGAATCTACCATGCCAGATGGCCAACCTGGCCTGCCAATGGACAAAACAGTCCAGCCTTCTGAGGAAGCTGTGAAAGGACAGGAGAGCCTGTACTAGGCTGGTCAACTATCTCAGGAACAGTCGCCGAACCGTTGATCAACTCAGGGAGGAAAGATTCTCGGAGCCATCTGAAAATCGGTCCCTCCACAAAACTGCTGGCATCCCACTCTTCCTTCCAACTGCCATCGGCAAAACAATCACCTTCCTGCTCCAAAGGCAGCGAAACGCACACAAGCGGCCAGCGCTGAATCCGCCAGGTGATCCCATGCTCGCCTTCATGCTTCTGCCATTTGAGTCTGGTGGCAACATCATCGAGCTGCGTCTGTTCTTCCTATGACCACTCCAGCGTGACTGGATGGAAATTGTCCGATGGGATGTAAACCAGAAGTGCACCTGGAGCCAGCCGTGACTCTGTCCATGGGCAGATTGTCCATCGGTGAGTGACTTCCGTCATCACTGAGGAAGCTTCCTGCCGAGCTTCAGAGGAACCTCTCTTGGTGACGGCGGTTTGAAGGGTAGTGATCGCTGACATTAAAGTCTTGGGACCATGTTCTTCTACCACTCACCCATCCACAGGCATATCTGGAATTGTGAACAGCCACCAAGTCGTGTGTCCCCAGGCCTTCAGCAAGTGGTAGGCAGGCGTTGTGCTAACTTGCACTTTGAAACCAATTTCGGCTTGAGATTGAACGGATCAACCCTTAGACTTCGGACCTTTGAAGCGGTACACCTGATCGAAGATTCCCCACGACCACTAGCAGTTCGTAAGCTGGCACACTGTGTTGTTGCATGTGCTTTGCGCCCGACTTGTGAACGTATCGTAGGTGATCACAAGGATATCTGACCATTTCACAGGATGTTCCACACAGAAGTTGAGCTGTGTATGAGTCAGATCGCCCGCATCTTCTGCACAGGAATCGTGCACTGAAAATGGAATCCCTTTTCGTGCTGGTATTGATTGCCCTGATGAATGTCACTAGGACACTTGAAAGCACCAAACAGAGTACTGGATTCCATGGTGGGAGGTCAGTTGTCGGCTTATCATCAAGCAACTGGAGATAACAACGAGGAACAGGGTCAGGGTGAGTGCAAGCGTACCATCGCTTCTGGACAGCGCTGAGGGTTGAGAAGCCCGTTTCCACCGCCTGACACCATGCGCCAATCGAGAGGTAAAAGAGCATCGGTAGTTGTGTCTCATGGTGATTTGTCACATCATCCACAATTGATTTGGCATAGAGAGCCGCAGCGAAGACCGTGAACGTCTTCCCAAGTTTCATTTCATCAGCCAGGAGCACCCCAGGAAGGTCCACATCGAAGATCCATCTCTGCACAATGAACCAAATCGCCCAGATCCGATGTCCAAGAAATCTTACTTTTGGAAATTGCTGCAAGCTGTACTTTGGCTCTCGAATGGCATCCGGATGTGAATCTCCACCTAGCACAGCACCGAGTAATGCAACTGGTTCTTCAAGACACTTGTGCTTGATGGTGTTATTGATAGTGGCCATGAGTGCATCATCTGCAACTTGCCCTGGCTCATGCCCTTCAGGCTCAATCAGCTCTTCAGTGCATTGTGAACCGCAGTCTAGAACTTCCGTGCTCTGAATTTCGTTCACTAAGGCGGCAAGAGCACTTGGAGTTCGTTGCACAGGCAAATCGGCGTAGTCATCCAGCTGGGCTGGGGCCAACCATTTGCTGGGTGTATCTGGTGGTGCACCAGGGGTTGTGGGAGACTTCCTTTTTGGTGTATCTAGTGGTGCACCAGTGGTTCTGGGAGACTTCCTTTTGGGTGGTTGTGGGGATACTCCCTACAAGGAATTCCAGTTAGCCCAGAACTTCATTCATCACTTCAGGTACTCCTAACTTAATCTCTCTCCATCATTGCTTTTCTTGGGGTCCTCCACTAACAGGACGTTCTCAGGTGGGTCCTCCCCATCTCCATTCCACAGGATCGCTTCAAGGAACAGAGTCACAGCTTCAGGCGCAACAGCATGGAAGTTCTGAACCTCCCCATTGCATGGTTCCTAGTTCCAAACTCTGCCACGAAACTCCTCCCCAACCGTAACTCCGGCGTCTTGAGCAGCTTCATGACTCAACTGGCAGCAACATACGGTCTGGCAAGTGAATGGGCCCTTCGGCTTTGCCTTAGCAATCCACCTCAGAAGTTGTGAATATTCTTCAATTCCTTGAAAATTCCTGAATATAGAACCAGAAGTGGTATCTCCGCGCACCCGCACCACAAACATCTTGTTTTTGATATCGACCACCTCAATATTCGGCCATTTGGGAGGGGGTTCATCACTGCTACCCTCTGCCTTGCGCATTCCACCACCTCCATGTCCTTTCATTTTGCAACCTTTTACCGTCCCGGTGGCTGTCTCACACAGGCGGTTACTGAGATTTCGGATGAAATTGTGAATCCAGTTGTGCATGATACTCTCAGAATCATCAAACTGGTCAAGGGGTAGGAACTTCTCATAACACTGGACAATTTCTGGAATAGCTGCATCCCAAAGTTCGAACCCGGTGCGCACCTCGATCTGCCTCATTTTCAAGTGGAGTGCTCCCATCACCCAATGTGGGTGCGAAGAAATCAGCGATTCGTGACGGACATGATTCTCAAACTTGCTGATGTCGCCTCTCCCAGATGTGTCGCCTTCCTTGGACCCTTTTATACCTTGGCCCATCACAAGCATGAGTTGCCCAGTAGTGACTTTAACCCCAGCGATGGTGGGCGGCTTTTCTCCATCTCCAGTTCCATCAGGTGGAACAATCTCGGATAAGGCTATCTGACCCTGGTATTCACCGAGAGTAATCTGCTTCCGGTGTTGACCGAAGGGGATGTTAGAAGTTGGGGTCCATGGCATCAGTTTAGGTAGCGCTTTGGTCCATCTCCATTGCCCAGGGGCCGTACTCCCTTCAGTCTCACTAGTCTCTTCAGATATAGCAGTTTCTGATCTAGGCGTCGGTGCTCATGGTGCACCCGGCTGCGCTGGGAGTGGTTGAGGGAAGGTGGGCTGCATCGGAGGTGGGGGAGGATTTGTGGACAATGAGCCTGGAGCAACTGGTGAGCTTGATGGAGGGGGAGGAGGATGTGGGGTGTACTGGGGCCCTTGACCTTCAGGTGGAGCAGGAGGGGACTGTGGGGTGAACTGGGATCGTTCACCTCTAGGTTGAGTGGGAGGGGGCCGTGCAGTGAACTGTGATCCTTCACCTCCAGGTGGAGCGGGATGGGGCTGCATGGTGAACCGGGCTGCTTCCGCTCCAGGTGGACTGGGCCGTGGAGGGGGTGGCAGTGGTGGGTGTCGGTCTGTGTCTGGCAGCGGAGACATTGGTGGGTTTGGGTTCGTGAAGGTGGTAGTGGTGATGGTGGTGGAGGTGGTCGGGGTGGAACCCGGTCGTATGGAACCCAGGTTTGTCAGTACTCAATCCACATGTGCCGTCCGTCAGGGCTGATCATCGGTGGTGCATTATACGGAGGATTGTTCAGTGGTTGCAGCTCTTATTGCGGTTCCTCAGTCGGAGGTCAGGGCGGTTGATAATCGGGATTGGAATGCCAGGCAAACCCATCCCACATCTGAAACCCATCACTGCTGAGCTGGTAGTTTGGATTTGGTCGTTGTGGAGGTGCGCCGTCATATTGTTGATACGGGTGACCTGGGTAGGTCGGAGAGTGGTTGTTGGAGGGGTTGTGCTTCAACATAATCTATAGAAGTAGTTACGAAGAGGAGGTTAAGAGGTTCAGAGCATTTTGCTAACAGCTCTATGGTACCTGCTGTAGTCGCTGAGAATGAGGTAGCGTGATGGGCTGCATTCATGGGAGGCAAGATGTGTTTATAGATACTGCAAATTCTCTTGGGAACATTCAATACGCACCGACCTCGTGCGCACTTCTCCTACCATACCGCCTTGATTGCAAACTTCTGATACATGTTTTCGTCACCCATTGTCTGCTAGGAGCGTTCAAGTTGATCACTAGACGAAATGTGGGGTATCACCCCTGCCACTTGGTTCCAGTTTCAGAAAGCCCACCCAACGTATACTGTGATTCTGAAGCTACAACACACAAAACATATGGACCCCTCCGATCGCCTTGCTTGTTGAAGTTTGATACTTGAAATCAACCTACTGCCTTTGAAGAGAGGTGCTTGCAGGTGTCAATCTCTGGTTGAACAAAGCATGCGACCTGTATGAAACCCCTGTCGGTGGTTGCAGATTCTGGGAATATACTAAACATTTACCACACTCTGAACATACAACACTATCATGAAATGGGAAACTCCGATTATCCAACGCAAATCAAACTCAGGTGCCTTGCTATTGAAAGGGTGCTGCATGATTAGATGTGATCCAAGCCCTACCTTCACCCACAGGAGCATCTGAACCTCTGCCTTGAGGTTTTGGTGGGGTGCTCGTGACGAAAATTGTAGGCTTCGCCGGGGTCAGGAATGGAAACTCAATTACTTTGTGGGGTACAAACGATTTGTTGGGCGAAATGACATATAGTTGTTTGTCTGTTTCAAGACTAGTCCTATCAAGCCCATGTGTCATATGGCATAGAGCCATATCTCGCTGGAGGAGTTGCAACTTGAACTTTCGGTAGCTTTCTTTACCCCACAATCAGTGCTCCTCACCATTCAACATACACTGGTCGCACCCCATCAACCATACAACATGCACTCGACGCACCCCATCTACCATTCACCATACACATGACGCACTATCTACCATTCGCCATACACTGGTCGCACCCCATCCACCATTCACCATTCACTCGTGGCGCCCCATCTGCCGGAGATACTGTCACAATGGATATCAGTATGAGTTGTCAGGTAAACCAGTTCTTACGAGTGCGATGCACACTATGTGGAAAACAGCTCCACAACTGTACTCGTCATCCTCAACATCATCGAAATCATCACCCAGAGATGTTTGATGACATGGGAGAGGCAATGGAACGACTGGAAACAGAAGCGAACTGGAGATTTAGTATGTAGCGAGATGGGCAAAGCAAGAAGTAAACGAATGCAGGAGAACCTGACAGTACCCAAGGGTTCATACAATCCATGCACACCTCCGGGAGCACTCCCATATCCGAGCTGTCAGAGAAACATGATGTCACATTTGTAACCGCGAGGAAAGTCACCCACACAGAAGTGTATGGAGAGGCCCCAGGTGGGCAAGTGGTGGGAGAGGCTACGAACCACTATGACAAACACCGGAAACCAAATTGGAGTGCGTGGCATCCAGTTGCAAATGCGTTCGATTATCAACAAGCCCATGTTCTAGGTACACAAAGAAAAACATTGGTAAACAACTCTCTGCGGCGCGGCCTGGACGTAGTTCCGTACGACTTTGTTCTAGACAACATCTGAGCTCCGGGAACTGCTGAGGTGCCCCCACTTTGGACTGAAAGCAGAGAGTTGGCTTCAGGCGCCTGGGAAATATGGCAACATACAATGCAGACACATTTTCAAGTGCATTCAGTATCTTTTAGGGATTGTACCGTTTGTGCAGCATGAGAATTTCGCTCCGGTGCGGCTCAACGATTCGGCCAATCATCGAATCTATAGTAAGATGAACTCAGGAGATTGGTGGTGAGAAACTCAGGAGCAACTACCCGACAGTGCAACAATTGTGCCAGTAATGTTCACCTCAGACGAAACCCATCTCACGAATGTCTCTGGTGACGAGAACGCCTGGCCGCTATATATGAGTATGGGGAACATTCAGAAAGATGTTGGTCATGCAGCATCAAAGCGGGCCAGGATTCAAGTGGGATTCATTCCAGTTCCACCGAAAGGCGATACTGATATTGACTCTTCATGGCCCCACACGATCCATACCATTCTGAAACCACCTCGAGAAGTTGATATCAGAGGCACTGGTTACAAGTGCGAATGTGCCGACGGTTTCAAACAAACCTGCTACCTGTTACATGCAGCATGGATTGGGGACTACCCAGAGATCACAACGATCGCGAAGCTAGTCGGAGGAGTATGCCCTGTGCGTGAAGTACCGAAGTGACCTGAGACGGGCAATGGCGAAGCATTTTGCAACTGGGAGCCTCAATGTATCTTACGCTATCAAGAGTACCTTGAGGTGAATCTACTTATTGAATTCAATGTGGTGCATCTACAACCTACTTCAAATCTCATGTGGGATTATCCTCTGTGCAATGTCTATCGCCTTTGGCAACCTGATATGCTTCACCAACTCTATTTGGGGATCGTAAAAGATCTCTTCAACTGGCTTTTGCAGTACCTCACCGATCGAGGCTTGAAAGCTGAATTCTATGCCCAGTTCACCTCAGTTCCACACTAACCAAACATGTTGCGTTTCCCTCAACCCTTTGATGCTCTCAAGAATGGATCCTGGCATGGCAATGATATCCGAGAAATGCTCAGGTGTCTAGCTGCAGTATGTGCTCCCCTGCTTTCCAGTAACGTTGCAGGGAAAACAATCTCAGAAAGTGCAGCTGATACAGAGGGTATCAAAACCATTTGGGGATTGATTGAATTTTCTTTCCCTGCCAGCCAGCGAAGGAACACGGATATCTTGATGAAATACCTTGACAAAGCTCTCGAAAGGTTTTACAAATGCAAACAAATCTTCACTCCACAACATGCTACTGAGGCTTGGACAATGCGTTTGGAAAGTGACTTCCAAGTGCAGGCAGCAGAACTGAAAGACGTGGCGATGGAGAAGATGGAGAGGGAGCTTCATAGAGAGATGTATGGTATCACAACTTGGCAGCGGAGAACATTTGACGTGCACCTGAAAGAATAGCAGCTGTGTACCACTACCTGGAATGCAGAGGAGTGGGCAACAACAATGGTACGACTCGAAGCAGAGCTCTATGGAGAGTCCACAGACCAGCTTGCCCGGTTTGGCCAGTTGATTAAAGGAGCTCAAGACCGCCTGGAACTCAAGCTGCGTCACAAAGCTAGCCATTGACTGACAAGCAAGTTTGCTTGAGAACTTGAACGAGAACGTCACACAATCATGACTGCTGTGTTTGGTGCATCGAAGATCACTGTTGCTGCAAAGCGGGAGTACAAGCGGTGCCTGTTGGATGCTGAGATAGCAGCAACATATTGGTTAGAGGAGCGCCAAAAAGAGGTTGCCCGGTGTCTGGAGATAGAGGTTTATGGGGCAAGACAAGCAGCTGAAGCTGCTTTTCGTCACACCATAACGGAGAAGAACCTCAAGTATGAGCAAGAATAGGACTCAAAGAATGGTCCGGATTTACGGAAGCAGCTGACGCTGCAATTCTATCACATTGGAAAACCAAAAATGCTCCTCCTCTGTCATTACCGCGAGTTCATCACCAGAATGGGTGCTCCTGTTAATTTTTCAACCGAGATCTCGGGGCTCTGGCACATTTCGAACTTCAAAGAAGTGTGCAGTGCCAGCAATGGGGTCAACATTATGCTACAGCTTGTTCAGCACAAAGATCGCTACACCGCGATAGACTACATGGAACACACTGTTCGGTGGCTTGCTTTGTACGGATGGTATGTCGAGGAGATTGCAGTACTCCTCAATATAATAACGGACCGAGAGAAACGGCAAATGACGAGGTGAACCCGGCAGAAAAGAATCCTTGCCAGCGAATCTGAACCTTTGAATTGACCCAGTACACAACCTCTCCAGCAGTTTAAACTTTGAACTATTTATGCACGTTCACTGTCTTTCAAGCAGATATCACTAGCTGAAGCAGCTGCAACCTTCAATAATCTGACATTGCCATCACTTGTCAGGCAGCATCTGCATCAGATCTGGGGCCGTGATGCGGTCAGTGTGATCTCGGCCTATGGCAATGAGTTCCAGGAAGACATAACCTTACAACCTCACAATAAGGTAGCTTTCTATACGCTGGATTGTTATTACCACCAGCAGCTTAACCGGATCCTGCTCGATTGTAGCGTTGAGGTTACCCAAAATTGTGCGACGCAGAGGTGGCCACCGCAGGTATTATGGGTGTGCACGGGCCAAAATCCCGATGATGGACTCTGCGGGCCCCGCCCCACATGTCCCATTCTATACTTCAACTTTTCACCACCGACCAGGACCTCGCTGCTAAGTGGGATGATTTCAAGGACTGGCGGCCGGCTATTGCAGCAGCACCCTCATGTCGTTTCATCCCTTCAAGCCTGGGTTGATAGTCCATCACCGCTGGAGGTGGCTGTTGTTGTTGATACACATATCGAGCATTGTTTAAGGCACCCTCAAGAAGTGGATGGGTTGGTCAGAGTGGTAAAGGAATGAACACCACATGTTATTGCCATGAAGAAAATTGAAGTGCCGTGCCACTTGATTCCAAAGATCTGGGCAGCGACAGGGAACGGTTTGGTATGGATTGTAAATAATCAAGTGGATTTGGATATGTACTGGGATAGGTATTAAGACAAAACACTTATGGACGAACGGTTTGGAGCCACCTCCGCCATTTATCCAAACCAATGAAAGGAGTCTCATGCAGGGGCGCGCTGGAAATCCAGCTGGTGTATATAGACAATATTTTTGTGTAATGAGATCTAGATATGTCTATTTATACAAATCTCTCGTGACGATGGTTGAAGTAGAAGCGATCAATTGGCAGCAAGATCGAAGAAAAGAGTCAAATATAATGCCAAATGGCAGTGAGGGCTACGGAGCGTCAGGCAGGCACGCGGAGCAGAGTACACGAAGCAGCAAGCTTGTGGACCTCCCTGGAAGTTGTAGGAAGGCTGTGAGATGCTCTTGTGCGATTGTCGAAAGTTCACAGGTGCACCGGGAGCTGCCTGGAGCGCGTCGGAGCATAGTAAAATGATATCTGAGGGTTTGGGAGCCTCCCAAGCCCCAAGGAGGATCCCGGAAGGTGGGTGCCAAGCCAGGGAGGAAATTGCATTTTCCTGATGCCATTAACGCTCATTATTGGTCATTCATACGGCACATTGGTTTGCCCTAGATTGAATATATTCTCACGAAAAGTAGTCCAAACTGCTGAAAAAGGATGCATTCTGCCACATGATGCATTCGGTTTTAAGTCGCATTTCAAACCGCTGTTGACACTCTATTAACCCTCATTTTGAAGCAATCATATTGCACCATAGCTACACTGATTCCAATCAAAAGACTGTCAGTATAATCTGTTCCACATGAATTGTAATGTATAACAATTTTGCCAACAGAATTAGGATTCCTCTCTTTAGTATGACAGAAGCGCTGCACAATAATTATCCATCGATAAAGTCAGTTAAAACATTCAATTTGATTATTTCAACAAATGCGACTCTATCCAATAATAATCTGCTGAACTGAAAAGTGTTGACGCTCCGTTTTCGCTCATTTTAGGGCATTCATAATGCGCATTGGTTTGACCTAGAGTGAACAAATCCTGACGAATAGTACTCAAAACTGCTCTAAAAGAATGCATTCTGCAAAATAATACATTTGGTGTTTGCGCCGTATTTTTAGCCTCTGTTGACGCTCTGTGGACACACTTTTGTGAGCAATCATATTGCACAATAGCTACACTGTATCTAATGGAAAGACTGTCATTATGATTGATTGCATATGCATTGTAATGCTTATGATTTTGCAAACAGAATTGGGGTTCCTCTCTTTGGAACGTCAGAAGCACTGCACAATAATTATCCGTCGATACAGTCTGTCGAAACATTCAATTTGATTATTTTTACATATATCACTTTACCTATTAATAATCCACTTAACTGAAAAGTTTGACGCTCCGTTGACGCTCATTTTACGGCATTGATACTGCACAATTGATGGTCCTTGATTGCCTATATCTCGACAAAAGGGAGTCCATAATACTGAATAAGGGTTCATTTGCTCTTTTGTGGAATTCAACTTGAAGCTTCAATTGTTATAAATTTAAATATCATTATTGTACCAAACGTCAGATCAGTATTACATGATCTTTTCTCTGAATTGGTGATTCCTCTGTTTATTATCACTTGTACCCATGAAAATAGTTTGTTGGTGTCCATTTGATTGGAAATAGCCTTGAAAAACACCAGCAGACTGCAACCAAATAACTTTAATTGTACTGTGATTACTATAACATATTTATATTACTTGAATTTCAGCTGATAGGGGTAGCAAGTCATAGTTCTATTTAAAATCAATCACATGTCTGTCTATATATTCAATATGATATCTACTGGAACTTTGGGGGTAAATGGTAATCGCTTTGTTTTACTTCACAAATGTCCGCAATTCCACACCATGGTTCATAAATGCTGGGTGAATCGGAATATTGTATATCTACTAGTCAGGTCAAGTGACAGATCAAGTATCTGTTTGTGATGACAAAATTAAGCAAGAGGTAGGCAATACTTTTATAACAACCATGGTTGAGACTACAATATCCATGGTGATTGATACTCATCATACACTACAGGATTGAAAACTACTATTATTTTCAATTGTCTTTAGGTTTCCTTTCTTGCAGAATCCAGTCAAATCTACAAAAATATGGATCAATTCAATATAATATTTTTAAAATACTTAGTTTAATTAAAATGAAATTTCTGACAGACTATGTAATCATTATGGATTACTGATATTATAAAATACCAGACTGTAAAACTTGCATACAGTCAATTATAAACCAGTTTCAAACCCCATTATATAATCCAGAAATGTGAGTGGTTCCAAATTGAAGCATGGACCCGGACCTTTCTGTCTGGTTCGGATCTACTGGCAATCCGGACAGCCAATTTGGAAATGGTTTGGTTCCAACCTGGACCCGGACCGGAGTCACCGGATTGAAACCGTTGCTAACACTATTGGTAAGCATGATTTGATTGTTGTGTATCTTAATATCTTCTTTCAATAATTTCATTCCTGTTTCACATTCAGGAAATATAGTAATATCAGTTGAATGAAACAACATTCGGATCCAGGTTTCTTACTTTTTGAGATTTTGTGCAGTTGAATGGACTGAATGAACGGTTTCTTCAATAGCAGCCTAGTGGGCTAGTACCGATTCCACAAGGCAGGCATCTGCTGTCAGGAGGATGAGATTTTGCTTGGAGTTGGCAGAAACATGTCCAATATTGGCCAAAGGGTCTTAGTGGAAGAATCGGAGGGTGGCGTTGATAGCAAGTGTAAGGTGTGTAAGATCCGAAATAACTGGTAAATCACTGTGTAGGGCAATCACTAGTGGGCATTGTTTTTTGGTGAGCGGACGGGGATTCAGAGTATGCCGATTATTATCTATTGGTGGGTCTTTCTTTGCGCATGCGTATGCAATTGCTGACCAGAGTGTGGGTTTGGGGGAAGTCCCTTCTGGGATGGCTGGAGTTAGTAGGTTTGGTGGTGCTGGTGGTGCATCTTTTTTTAAAACTTGGATTTGTACACGGTATTCAACGCGTTGTCAAAGGGTCGCAATAGTATTCAGGGCAATTTCGTTTTTGGTTTCAATTGAGGCCAAGCGTGGACAACTTTTCATCTGACCGTGCAACCGCACTGGCATATGATAGACAAGAGGAAGACCTCAGCCCCATCCGGACAGGAATCCCTCAGGGATCGCCTGCATCCTCAATTCTCTTCATCCTCTATCTCAGTTCTCTCTTCTATGAACTCACAATTCATTACCCCAGCTCCTGGACTCCAAGCTCTATTGACGATGTTCCAATTGTTGTTCGAAGGAAGTCAAAACACTATAATGCAAGATGCTTCGAGGCTGCTGCACGGACAGCTTTTAAATGGGCAGAGACCAATGTAGTACAATTTGATGACTCAAAGTTAGAGATAATGCACTTCATCAATAAACAAAACGGGGATACCTCCGATGACAAAAAAATTACCCTACCCAATCACACTATGATTTCCCCTGGCACAAATGGCATTGGCCTGGATGTCGTAATGTGGATTGGTATCTGGTTTGATAGCAAAATCAACATCAAACACCATATCATGCTGAAAGCTGCATGTGGCAAACGAGCCCTTGCAGCTCTCAAATCACTAGCCAATACAGAATCAGGACTGACCGCGAGTGCACTGCGCCAACTATACAATGCATGTATTGTACCTGTTTGTGACTTCACAGCAGAAGTTTGGTGGATGGGGCAAGCAGTGTATCAACAGAAATTTGAAAAAGTTCAAAATATGGCCCTTCAGTATATCCTTGGAGCCTTCTGCACATCACCAAGAATAGCCCGACACAATGAATCAGCCCTGCCACTGGTAGCTGTATGACATAATCACATGCGAATTTATTTATTTAATTATTTATTCATCATACAGCATGCAGCCCGCAGGCTATGGCCGGTGTGGTACAAACAAATAACTGTGATCAAGAACAACCAATGAAACCGAACAAAGGAAAAACGAAAAACCCCTGGCTAGGTAGCACCGCTCCGCAGTCTCCTGTCACCCATGCTCTGGTTACAAAGAAATTTTCAATGAATCATAGCTGTCTGTAACACGCTTTATACAATACTCAAATATTGGTTAGTCTTATTCGGCTTGGTCCTGCATATCATGCGGGTTCTCCCCCTGGAGTTTACCCTCCCCCTCCCTTCCCCGTTCTCAATTACTGCTCGTTTCAACTCTCTGCTTCCCCTTCCTCATCATCGTCATCCTCTCCATCCTCCCCTCCACACTCTCACTGATGTTCCTCCTCCATATCGTTGACAGTTCCCTGGCCTTGAATTAGTGTTAGCAACGGTTCCAAATTACGGGTCCGGGCCGGTTCCGGTTCCGAACCTCTAAGCAACTGAACCGCCCAATCACAGGTGGTTAAAAACCGGAACCGAACTGTAACCCGCCGGGTTTTGGTGGGTTTCTTCTCTAAAACTATCGCTCCAATTAAGTATTTGAGTTCTGATTGGATCGCGACATGTTCTATACATAGATTATGCAGTTTTTGACGTTCTTTCACCTCCCGCTCTCCGATTTGCGATACAATCAGTATTCGTTGAGTCGCTGTGAACAACAGTCGATTTTAGCCGCATTTTTGGCTTTATTTCCCAGCGACTCAACGAATATTAATCGTATCGCAAATCTGAGAGCGGGAGGTGCAAGAGCGTCAAAATCTGCATAATCTACGTATAGAACATGTCGCGATCCAATCAGAACTCAAATACTTACTTGGAGCAGAAAAGCTGTGATTATTGGGGCCGATGAAAAATGAGGCTCTGCTGCAGGTAAAACCCGCCAAAACCCGGCAGGTTACAGTTCAGTTCCGGTTTTTAACCGCCTGTGATTGGGCGGTTCGGTTCCTTGGCGGTTCCAGAACCGCCCTGGGGCCACGGGTCCGGTTCCGAACCGGACCGCGGCCAGATAACCCGGACCCGTTGCTAACACTACCTGCAATTCGGATGTTGCCCTGCCCAAGGTGTATATCATGATGGAATTTGCCCAGGTATCATCTTCGAGTAGCTATATAAGTGGCATGCAGAAAATTTTTCAAAGGTTGCATTGCTTTATCTGTATAAAGAAGATGCTTCCACAGATATCGAGGGTATACCACTCCAATCTCCTTCCGCATCGTTTGTCGTTGGCGTTTGTATAGGGGACATCTTAGAAGAAGATGTTCTGGTGACTGGAAACCTCCATAGCGACATGGGCAGTGAGGGGAGTCAACAGAATTAGTGGGAATTTTGTATGGATAACTGCGGAAGTATCCATGTCCAGTTCGTAGTTGGGTGACGGTGGATGCAAAATGACGGTTGCCACTGGTGAAAATATTGTCTGGTTTAGTACGGAACGTTCCAATATAGTTCTTTCCTTTTGTTGGATGCCTCATCCACCAATCCCCCCAATCTTGCATTTTTTGCCGTTCGGGTTACCTGCTTGAGTTAAGATAAGGAGGTATTATAGTAGGTAGGTGGTTTTTTCAAGAGTAGACTTTTTTTGCCAACTTATCAGCAAGCTCATGTCCAGGTACATCTGTATTGCCAGGAACCCATTGTACTGTGATCGTAGTTTTGAGTGGATGGAAGTTATTGGTGATATTGGAGAGTGCCAGGGAAGTGGACTGCCCAGGGGCGGGTTTGAAGGTATTGAGACGTCATATGGCAGCATGATTGTTTGTGCAAATCCATAAATGTCTTTTGGTGATGTTATTACGTTGACAAATCTGAAAGCATTTCTGTGCAGCTCTAGAAATACCAGGTAATTCAGCGTCAAAAAACTTTCTGTTGATGGCCCATTGGGTAGGTTGCTTGGATGACTTCATCTCCACTCATGTCTACTACAATTCCTGCACCAATATTTTTGACCAACCACGCGGATTGGTCTGGATACGCGAGAGCTACCGGTGTTCTTACCGTTGGGATACCGGCGCTTCGCATTCCGCTTTGGCTTCAACATTGCCCCAGGAAATCTCTGCCTTCAATGGTCCTCGAATGTGTCTATACCTGCCATAAGAGTAGCTGCACTCGAACAATTGACGCTTCCGTTTCGTTTTCATTGCACGTTAAGCACTGGGTTTTGTGGTGCCTTGCTCAGTAGCTCGACATGTTGAGCACAGCAGCACAAAGTCGGCAGGCTCGGTTCGACTAACCAGAGCCTAATAGGCGAACCAGAATGAATCATCTTAGTTAGCAGTCGATAGTCTTCTCTATCAATCTGCAGGAAGTGCGCTTCAGGATCCCGCTGCCGCCATGATCGTGCTGGGCAAAGTCGCATTCCGTGTTGTGGGACAGCAACAGAATCCGAGATGCACCCCTTGGGCAGTTTCCGTTGCCCAAAATTGGGAACCCGCAGCGATCGAACTTATGCAGTACTGCGCCGCAGCTATATGCAATCTCAAGCTGAATGCACATAGTATCTTCTGTAGTGTGAATCGTGTCTATCCTGATATAATCAGTTTACCTGCAGATGAATCCGGTGGGGAAAGCGTTCACCGAATGGAAGATAGAATAGGGGCTTTTGGTCGAGGTGGACCTGTGATGATTGAATGGCAGGCAGGCGGGTTAAGCTGTAGGTGTACAGAGATCATAAAAGGGGCGAGATGGAATGGAGCAGAAGGGACAAAAACATCATGTTATGTTGGCGGTTGCCAGGGGGATGCTCCAGGGGAACCTAACTCCATTCGGAAAAATGAAGTAACTATCAGCTGTATGATGTCGAACGTAAGCATCTATTCCCACTTGATCTTTGCATACTCTGGAAGCTTTGAGCTGGAGCTAAGTCTGTCGCGAAAGCTGGGCGGGCCGAGCGCACATATGAATCATTGCTAGTACCGCTTGGAAGCTGAAAGCGTTGGCAGCGCTTAGTCTCGGTGTGTGGTAGATGCACCGGGGATAGCGTGGGATAAAGGATCAAATGTATTGCTATTTCGAGTACGATCCGAACCGCCTTCGCTTTCTATTTTGGGTTTTGGGCAAGCAAGTTTCACCTGACAGCTCGACCACTCCCTCGACCACCACCATAAGCATTCTTCACCACTGCATTCTGTTTCTCACGTGATATCAAGAGAGTATACCTTAAATCTAAGCTATCGATTCGCTCACATCTAGACCTAGTGACACATGAAGAGAATAGAGATACAGAAAATCTAGCCTATTTTGAAAAGAAACCCAGTAAATACCTACACCCAAACTCCGTACAACCACACAGAATACTCCCAAATACACCCCAACAAATCAAAAAAACATTATAAATGACCCATCAAAAAAATTCCAAAGCCAGGCACTCCTGAAACACCTGAGCAGCAATTTACATTGCGACAACATCGCAGCCTGAATGGCAGTTCCTCAATGCGTATTTTGAGAATGTTTAGATGCGCTGCTTGCTTATATCGACATTCATCAGTCCATGGAAAACACTTAGCTGAGTAGTACCATTGACCATATGAGCACAGTCACTCTATCATCAATGCCGTTTGGACCAGGGTTGACAAGCCAGGTGTGAGGCTTACGCATCTGACCCAGTGGCACAATCCATCCAAAAGCTTGCTGCTGCACATGGAGAACCCAAGGCTGCTGAAGAATCACCGCATGATTGGCACCCTTGAGATTGAGCCCAGTACCCCAATCTTGGTGGTGGTAACGAAGACATAGCACCAGGGAGAATTCTGGAAATTACTCTAATATCGCTGCGCCTGTTAGCGGAATCTTTGGAGACCATACAATGACCTGGATGTCATGGTTGAAATGGCAATGAATCTACCATGCCAGATGGCAAACCTGGCCTGGCAAAAGACAAAACAGTACAGCCTTCTGAGGAAGCGGTGAAAGGACAGGAGAGCCTGTACTAGGCTGGTCATCCATCTCAGGAACAGTCGCCGAACCGCTGATCAACTCAGGGAGGAAAGATTCTCGGAGCCATCTGAAAATCGGTCCCTCCACAAAACTGCTGGCATCCCACTCTTCCTTCCAACTGCCATCGGCAAAACGATCACCTTCTTGCTCCAACGGTAGCGAAAGCAAGCAAGCTGCCAGCGATGAATCCGCCAGGCGATCCCATGCTCGCCTTCATGCTTCTGCCTTTGAGTCGGGTGGCAACATCATTGAGCTGCTTCTGTTTTCCTGAGACCACTCCAGCGCGACTGGATGGAAATCCTCCGATGGGATGTAAACCAGGGGCACCTGAAGCCAGCCGCGACTCTGTCCATCGGCGGATTGTCCATGGGTGAGCGACTTCGGTCATCACAGAGGCAGCTTCCTGCTGAGCTTCAGAGGACCTCCCTTGTTGACGGCGGTTTGAAGGGCGGTGATCGCTGACATTAAAGCCTCGGGACCATGTTCTTCTACCGCTCGCTCATTCTCAGGCACATCTGGAATCGTGAACAGCCACCGAGTCGTGTTTCCCCAGTCCTTCAGTGAGTGGTAGGCCGGCGTTGCGGTAACTTGCACTTTGAAACCAATTTGGGCTTCAGATGCAACGGACCAACCCTTAGACTTCGGACCTTTGAAGCGGTGCGCCTCATCGAAGATTCCCCACGACCACTGGCAGTTCGTAAGCTGGCGAACTGTGTCGTTCTCATTTCTTTGCGCCCGGCTCGTGAACGTATCGTAGGTGATCACGTGGATGTCCCACCGTCTCTCGGGATGTTCCACACAGAAATTGAGGTGTGCGTGACTCAGGTCGCCAGCATCTTCTGCGCAGAGATCGCGCACCGAAAACGGAGTCCCTTTCGTGATGGTATTGATTGCACCGATGAATGTCGCTCGGACACTTGGGAGCACCACACATGTACCGGATTCCATGGCGGGAGGTCAGTTGTCTGCTTATCATCAAGCAACTGGAGAAGACACGAGGAACAGGGTTAGGGTGAGTGCAAGGGTACCATTGCTTCTGGACAGCGCTGAGGGTTGAGAAGCCCGTTTCCACCGCTGACACCATGCGCCAATCGTGAGGTTAAAGATCACCGGTAGTTGTGTTTCATGGTGATTTGTCACATCCTCCGCAATTGACTTGGCATGAAGAGCCGCAGCTATGACGGTGA
>WHVE01000589.1:0-84029 GCA_015178995.1 Trichophaea hybrida
TTCATTAATTCTATGGTTTCTTTGGTGAATACAAATCTCTGTCAATAGGTCAAGTATTGCTATCAGCATTTGACCCTCTAGGATTGCCTTGTATACCTTGTATTGTTTCTAAAGCAGTCTTTCAGGCACCAGATTATGGATTCAAGCAATACAACAATTGATTAGAAGATCCCATTGTTGGATACTGGCATCTAGATTATTGCTGATATTTATATACTTAGCAATCTCCAAAATTTTCCCCCTTCACTCTGTTATTTTTCCATTTCATTACCAAGCCACCTGTTTTCTACCAAATTTCTATTGCTTCTATTGCTTATTGATGGACTACAGCACAGGCAGCCCCAGTCAAGAGGCAGGCTTGTTGAATTGGAATCTGGATTGTATTAGTATCTGCGATGACTGATTTTAGTGACCAGAAAGTAATATAATATATTCCAGTTTTTCAATCATGGTTAATTATTGAGTGGTGGATATGAAATATTCGGCATTGTAGACAAGTGACAGGAGGGTTGAATATATTGTGCATTGTAATAGGTGCAATAGTATAGATGATTGGGGTGTTTTGAAGGTTCTGGTAATTGTTAGTCAAGTGGGCAAGCAAGGCAATTGTATATGAGCACTTGCAGAGGTCATCTTGATCGAGCAACATCATCTTGGCTGCTAATCTGCTAAATAACAATTTGGATAACATCAACTGAATACCTTGATTCGTCCACCGCATACTTAAATTCATCACAAAATTTGTTAATATAGGCTCTGCAGCCATATTGAGCATGTTTGTTCTTGTTCTATTTCTTGTACCCAAGGATGATGTTACTCAGCAATTATCCAAGGAGAATGCACAGTCATACAAGGTACAAACTCAATGAAATTTGAGAAACTAACATTTGCAAATGAGTATAAAAGCATCTGATTGGGTTTTATAAAATTGTTATGATGAGCTGAATACCAAGATGATATGCTGTTTGGGATCCAGGTGATGCTGCAAATAATGGAATAATCAAATACTTGCAAATAAATGAGAATGATCAGAGAAATTCTGTAAGAATGGTGGGATGCCATTTAAGAAAATTTATATTGAGGTATAACTGTTTTTAAGGACCAGCTATCAGTGTACAATTGTATGAGTTCCTTAAAGCTGTCAAGATGCATTTTAATGTTGTTGTGATTATCCATTTTGCTTATAAAATATGGATATTCATCAGCAGTAATTATACTGCCTAAAGATGTACTTTTAAATTGGTATTTACATCATCCATCCCAGTCACCACCACAACAAAAGAATCATATCTGTATCACATAAACAACTGCCATAAAATGGTTTTGTGGTCAAGTATGACAGTATTCTGCTTCTATACCTTTATGAACTGCATGGCAACTTTTATACCCACCTTGTCAATGATAATTTAACCAATTCAAAAGCTGATGGCAACAATGTTGGTGTCAATCCAGAGGAACTGCCAGTTTGGAATTGTATTTACAGTATTCTATGTTTGCACAACTATCTAATCACAAAACCCAATGGCAATATGTATTTTGATATCTTCGATGATGAATGAACTCTATGGTGACTGTTTTCTTACAATGAGAAGTATTAATAAAGATAGCAGTACATCAAGCATATCTTGAGCAGAGCTTCTATTGAATAGCTTTTCAAGAACCCTACAATGGCACCTATTAGCAACTTCACTTCATTCTATACTTGGTTCAAAAGGTTGAATAAAATAATCCACACTATGGGAATCTACTGTTGGAAAGTATGCAAAATATATTATATTTTTTTGGCCAATCTAAGTAACCTTTACAATGATGATTATATATATTTCTTTCATTACAATCCTGTTGAATACATCCAGTTTCTGATGGAACAGGCCGCACTGAAGGAACTCATGTTGTATGCTTCAGCAATTCAATTAATGAAGCTCAAGATTATAACTTTCCAGAGGTGAAATCAGATGACAGGTTGTGGAATGAATAGATACATCAGTTGAATTTCATCATTGCTACCATGATTTTCACTATTTCAATTGTTATGGTAGCCACTTGGAGCTCCAATTGTCTCTGTATTCAGCAGTACAGACCAAATATATTTTACACACTATTTGGGCAACAGAAAGAAATCAACACTATATTTGAGTCTTGGAAATATCAACTTGTCGATTAAATCAAAGCATTTGAACCTTTCAACCATCATTGTTGCCGTTCTTGCCATCCCGCTGAAATATTATATGAAAACTGATTGAATAATGATTTATATGAAGAAACAACAAATCCATCATTGTAAGGTTTCAAAAAAGGTCTTCCATATTATTTTTCATTCTCCTGAAGTGCTATTAAATATTGAACAGTTTATTCTTTGTGCAGAGAGTCTGATATGGCAATATCATCCTGTTATCCGTACACAAATGGCTGACCACTGTTTGATCATTCACCTTCACTAGATCAAGCAACTCTATTCCGGAGTGTATGAAGTACTAAAATGTTTTCAGGATCGACATTCAGTGTTATGCCAATTGACACACTATCAGTTATACTTTCGAAAAATACTACTTGCAACTCAGGAAAATGAACTTGAGAAATGGATAGTACAACAATATCTGCAGGATCAGTCTGTTAGGAACTCAGAAGATCTTTTGCACAATATGAAAGCATTTCCCTGACAACTATCAACATATGCAATGTTCTTCATACTGTTCATCTTGGTATACTTCAGTATTTGATGAACAGGGTAACATCCATCATTGAATACTATTTGAGTATTGATCAATTCAACCAGCTCTGGATAATGATGTCTCCATATTATTGATTAGATTGATTCAACAACCCATATCACCATGTGATACAGTAGTGTGATAAGGAAATATGAGTACTTGGGCATATGATTGTTCTAGTTTCTGTAGCAACTGTTTCAAACTGTTTGGTGAGCCAAAATATTCTTTTCACAGAAGCCCTGCTGTATGTGAAGAACTTAGGGTTGTTTTACCTTATTGCACAGTACCAGTACTATACCAAGGCAATAATTATCTACATGGAAAAATATCTGGAGGAGTTCTATTTTGCCAATGATATTTTTGCTCTATTCCGCACCAGTGAATCTATGAAAAGGTCTCGCATGCCTTGAAACAGCAGCTTACTTTGGACAAACAGGGGCAACAGAAGAGTAGCCCCATATGGAACAATCTAGCAATAGCTGCAAGGTATGGTTGCATCAATAAAAACACATTGCAGATTGAGACAGCAATTGCACAACATCTGGTTGGCAAATGGGATTTCAACTTTCTGAACTTGTATGTGCTTAACCACTTCCCTGACAATATCAGCCAGCATGGTGATTTCTCAACTGCATGCTCTGAATTTCTGGAAAGAATGATAATAGATCTTAAACAAGTATACTACAATTGAATCATTATGAGGCTGCCTTCCAGATTTTGTAAATACAAGCCATGAAGAAGGTGTTTCTGTATTGAGGACTGAAGGCACATACTGCAAAACAATATCCTAACAATGTAACCTGTTTAACCAAAGGGCTAATCAATCATATGATAAAAAATCAGCTACCAGAAATCACAATGTTCGATGACTTGGGCAGGTGATGTGCAATACCAAAAACAATGATACAGAATCCTATTTGTTGATGTTTTGAGAGATTCACTGATGTGACAGATTATGTCAATTATGGTCAGTATTTCAGTTATCTCAATAATACAAAATCAACTCGGTACAACACAGAAGCAATTTGGGTGATGTGGTTTCAATTTATTATGCAAACAGAGTAAATGTTAGCAATGGTTCCTGGTTATCTGTCCATGGTCCAGTTTCAAACAGGAACTTTTCTCTGGTTCTGGTTCTGGTACAGTACTAAACCCAAACTGGAGTTGATTTCTGGTTTCAAACCTGGAACTGAACCAGCCAACCCTCAGATTTCACAGGGTTCCATTTGACCCACCAGATCCTGTTGGCAGAATCCAAATATGGGTACTTCTGGATTTTGTAAATGGAAAACATCACAAATGTATGTATAAAAAGAAAAATTATTCATCAAATAATATATTATGCTTGTGGTGCATTTTTTCATCGTATGAAATATATTACAATATTTCGATTTTTTCATTCCTTGTGTAACTGTGCATGTAGTTCAATGCAATTACAGGTAATCCTCCAAAGTTATTAACTATTTGTTTGTCTATTCAAAACTGACAAAATATTTTTAAAAAACATATTAATTAAATTTAATATATGCTCTGCACTGTTTTTCAAAAATCTGTTAATGCTCCTACTTTCAGTCCAGTAACCTGGGTGAATAGTTACACATACGGTAAAATTAATTATAAAGAATGGCAATTATCCTAATTTGAATAGGTCATGTCTTACGATATGGTCAAATTGTCATGTAATAATTGTGGATGCTCATTTTGATGAATGGTAGTAAACTATTATTGTTAATTGTTCAATTGCTAAATGTAGTCAGAACATTATCAATATGAATCTAAAACATATTATCTCCTGCTCTGGAGGTATTGGGCAACCAAAAAACATTGGTACCCTATTGATGCTCACATTCATTCCCATGGCCTATGTGTATAGTTGTATGCAAATAGTAATATCTATCGTAAAGACTGGTATTTATTATTATTTCATTATGATATGACCTGCAATACCGATAATGTATAATTTAATGATTGCTGATACTTAATTTCATAGATAGCATTGGTACCTTATTGAGAACAATTTAGTTGATAAAAGCAGACCGTACTTTAAAAATATTCATCAAGTATAAATTATCCCTTACTCTAGAGATGTTGTACAACCAAAAACTGTTAACTGTCACTTTCAGTCCTGTAGCCTATATGTATAGTTGTGCATAAATAGTGCAATCTATCATGAAGAATTGTATTGGTCACAATATGATCATAATATTTTCTGAAGTCAGATGAATTGAAATTAAATAATCTCTGATACTCACTTTCGGAAATAGTTTTGATGTAGTATTGAGAATTGCCCATTTGATAAAACCAGTCAGAACTTCAAAAATATTAATATACGACATATTTGCCATGGTGTTGGAGGTGTTGTGTGATCAAAAATCATTGATACTCCATTGATGCTCACATTCAAGCCTGTAGCCTATATGTATGGTCACATGTATAGATTAAAGTCCAATATTGAAAATTGTGTCTATTCTGATTTGATTATAATATGTCCTACAATACGGACAAATTGTGATATAATATTAGCTGATACTCGCTTTCAGAGACAGTATTGGTGAATTATTCAAAACTGTAATGTCTGAAAAGTAGTCAGAACATTGAAAATATATACAACATTCATATAATTGATTGTGCTAGAGCAATTGTGTTACCAAAAATCATTGATGTTCCATTGACACTCACATTCAATTCATTAGCCAAAGTATATGGACACCCACAACCAGTATATTCATTAATAAAGTTTGTTTTTATTGTTATTTGAAAAGACAATATCTTGCAATTTGAAAGACAGAACTGCAATAAATCTAATATTGCAAAATTGAAAAATAAAATTCCATTTCATTCACGATTATATTGTGAGTTTTGGCAGCTGAGACTGTTTAAATTCATTGGGTATCAAAATTCAATAGCTCTATAATAAGAATGTGTATAATATCCCAAAAAGTTGCTTCAAATTGAAGTTTCAAGTATATCCAATAAACACACTTGCCTATTGACAAATATTTTCAATTACTTCATCAAAGTTATCATTCTCTATGAAACTATTGATAGTAATATTCTGTTTGAGTGGTGAATATACATACTAGACATGTCCTCAATAGTTTCATAAGAACTAGAGCCAGTCAAACTGGGATTGTCTTCAGTATATGTATCATCATCCACAATATTTTCCCTTAACAGGCCATGAATTAACAACCTAGTTTCAACAATTTGTGCTGCTTGATATTCTGACACGGCTGGGGCTGTGGATCCTGCTAGGGCTGCAGATACTGTGGGTTTTGCCGGTGCTACGGATACTGCTTATACTGCTGATACAGCTAGTGCTGGCAGTACTGCTGGTACAGCCAATACTGCTGGTGCTGCTATTATGGCGGATACTGTAGTGGTGCCAGGTTTTGTACTGTGTCGCCTTCAGCTGGTAGCAGGATGTTGAGCAATCTTGCATTGGCAACAAAGGTAGTCATCAAAGTGATATTATCATAGATAATGGACAGATGCTTTTTGATGGCCGCATTCACCCTCTGATGGTCTGACAACTCAAAAACCCAGCTCTTTTCTTCTCGAATTTCTGACCAAGGCTATATAATCACCGTCATTGTGTCATTGATTCCAGCACATGATATGTATTGTTTGGCCATATTGACCATATTGAACATGAGTAAAATATCTGTCTGCTTGAGCTGTACACACCCACCTTGCCTCCTCATGGTTGTAGACATGTTCAATATCTATTATCATTCAGTTGCTGCCATGATAATTCTAAGATCAGAAATAGTCCTTACTTTGATCATATACTTCTCTGTTACTTCCTCTAATGCTCTTGAAGCAGCCCATGTCCACTCCAAGGGTCATTTGTCCAAAAGTTTGTTCGCAAAAACTCTGCAGAGGAGAAAATCATGGTATTGAATTGGTTTGAATTTTTGGAAGAATATCTTGGATAACGATGGAGGGTTGCCGTGGGGGCTCTGATTGTTCTATTCATGTAATTCTGAATTGATTGCAGCTAATCAAATCTCATTAATGGACATCCATTGTTATGGGTAATATAACACAGATCCAATTGTATAGGTTGCCGTAATTTTCCTGGATCGAGTTTCATATACAATTTTAACTCTTTATCCATATGATATTTCTCATTTCAATAATAGCATCAATTTGTTGGTTATTCTGTGTGCACTGTTGCTGTAAAGTTGGTTGGATTGATATATTTCCAATAGAGGCAGGCTTGCATGCTGATTCATTCTCCAATCAACTGCTAGAAGCGCATTGTGGTTGATCAGATAGTATTTGACAATATTTCATGTGAAGAGGGAAGAATTTCAACATGGAGGAGAGGAAGAATAGCAAGAATATATAGAAATTGCTGGGAAATTCTGGTTGAATAAAAATTTTGAGCAAATATCATAGACATTCTAGTATCATAACAATTCACAATGGACCCTGCTGTTGGTCACAGCAGATTCGTCTGGATGTTGGCCATATACAAATCCAGTTAATTGTTGGTAATGATGAATAAAAGTGAATGGCTGCCAATATAATATATTTGTAAAAGTTAGTGAGTGTTGTATGTTGAGGGTAATAGCCATTGAAACTGAAGTGATATCATGTTAAATATTTTTATACAGTCATGGTCAATAGATATTGCATTGAGGTTGAAAATATTCCAAAGCCATCACAACTGTAGTATCTGCTCGTATTATCATTTTCGTAGTTTAACCAAATTGAACCTACAATCATAAAGACCCATTTTTCCCCAACTGTCCGACTGCCAACATCTTCTCCAGAAATGAAGTTCTCATGAACTAAATGAATGAGCGACAAATATAGTCAACAGACTAAAAAACAATTATTTAATTCTTCCAGCTGGCAAATATGGTCAATCAACCATATGTGCTGCAAAATGACATGATAAAGCAAACCAAGGCAAGACTGGTATCAAGGCAGAACAGGTCCAAGAACTTGGTACTCTGTGTGATTTCAGTTCCAAAAGATGTTGTGCAGCTGAGTGCAGACCTGAATCAATCTTTGTAAGCAACGAAGCAAAGCAGAAGTCGATTGAAGAATTGATACTGAGTGAAACTGCAGCAGCAAGACAGATGATTGTGGAAGCAGAATCAGTAATGGAAGGAGAGGAAAGACTCATTGTTAGGAAGAGTGGTGGCTGGAAAAACTGAAATGATATTTGATGAGATGTTGGAAGCAATTGGAGAGAGCTTTGATAATGTTGCAACTTTAGACGAAAAAGATAATGAAGATGAGGAAGAGGATAGAGAGAAAAATGAGTACAGAGTGCTGAGTAATCATGACAAACCAGAGTAGACAGTTGGTACAATGAATGATTCAGTACAGGAATGGCTCAATATCTATCCTACGAATGGAATGAAGCTTAAGGTATTGACCACTGTACAATACACATGTGTAGAAGATTACTTTGGCAAGTGCAACTGCAAATATGGCACTGCAGAATTGATGATTCCAGTGGTGGTCACTCCAAATATAACTTTCAATCCTACCACATCATCTGTGGCCCAACCATACTCTCATGCGGGAATTGGTCAATTGTGATGATGAGTTAGACAGTCTGTTGAGAAATTAATGGCAGCCGAGACTGTTGAATCAGTATGCGATTGGTCCTAACATCAGTTGTCATATGCTGATCATTATCCCGATGTCCAATCATGTTGAATATATGCGTTTGGAGTATGATAGTTTGTAACTATAGATTGTGATAGAGTAATAGATTGAAATATTGTTCTTTTCGACAGTATTTCAAGCCCAAATGATTTTTTAGTTGTATTTTTGAATTTGTTGGTGTTCTATGATTTCAGTAATACCTGAAAAAATCATTCATGTATGTGCAGAAATGGAATGGAACATATTAAATTAGACCATACCTAATATGCAAGATATACTGCCTCTCAAGATGATTATATTAAAGATTATCATTTTAAAAATAACAGCAAAATTTCAATTGATATATAATATGCCACCGAATGTTACATCATTGTTGTTCTGTTTGCCGCACTAGTTGCAGTCTGATTCCAGAGTGATTCAATTTGAAAAACACCCATTATGAATGATTTAAATGAAATTCTAACTGCCTATGCTCCTGCTCAGGGCCAAAATATATAATGAGGATCTTACCAAGACCTCATAGGTAACCATGAATATTTGGCATACCCATTCGGATAACAAAAGTGGACTATATATAATACACACTGATATCATTATCTTTATGCTGCTTACAGCTGGTCAAAAGTAAGATAATACTGCCAAATATTTTTCAACAGCTAAGCAAACTGTCAATCAAATGTCAAATAATAGTACTATTATGCATAGAATAGTACTATTATGCATAGAATATAGTCATACTAAAACCAATATTACAACTGCTAATGAACAGATATTAATACCATTATTGAGATATCAGTTGTAATCAATTCATTGGAGTGACCTTGGAATCCTGTATAAGTTATAAGAGAAGTAATTAAATCACAATTTATCCGTATTGCAAGGTATATTCTTTTCCAATAGGGATGAAAGCCAGACATTAAAATCAAATAGAGTGCAATAGTGCGATGAAACATGTAAGCTCTAGGAGCCAAATTGAATGTCAACGAAGTATCAACAATTTGTAATCACACGATATTGGGCACGGGCGGGAACAGATATGTTTTAATATTGTTTTCAGTGTATTGATGACTTTTGTGGACCAATCAGTGGTATGGGATTCACCTAAGTGAACTGAATCAAAGGAATTGAATTACCATTAATGTTCATTGTAAGATATATTCTTGTCGAATAAGCATTAAAGCCAGCCCTCACAATGAAGTAGAGTGCAATCATGAAATAAAGCATGTAAGGTGAAGAAGTAAATGTCAGTATCAATGGAATATTATCGATTTTTGGTTGCCCAATATCCGGTACAGAAGGGAAGAGATACATTGCATTAGTTCCATCAGAGTATTGACTGCCTTGATCAAGAAATCTGTTGTCAGAGATTGATTTGAGTAACCTGTGAATTGAAGAAATTAAATCACAATTTATGTGTATTGAGAATATATTATCATTGAATGAGCATGAAAGCCAGTCGTTACAATTAAATAGAGGGCAATTTTGCAATAAAATATACAGATCGCAGAAGAAAAAGTGACTGTAAACATAGTATCAATGATTTTTGGTGACACAATAATTGCTATGGGAGAGAACAAATACATTGCATTAGCATTGTCTGAGTATTGATGGGTTATTATGGACAAATCGGTAGTATGCAATTTATTTGAGTATGTTGAATTGAAGGAATTAAATCACAATTTATCTGTATTGCAAGATATATTTTTGTCGAATAACCATGAATGCCAACACTTACATTCAGATGGCATGCAATCTTCTGAAATGACACATAGCCTGCCATTGCAAATCTTAGTATCAACAAAGCATCAACAATTTTTGGTTACACACCATCTGGCATGGGTGGAAATAGGTACATTAAATTAGTAATATCACAGTATTGACTGTTTCCATCCACAAATCAGTAGTAACACATTCATCTGAGAAACCTCTAAATTGCATATATCATTGTTTATTTGAATTGAGTGGTATATAATTGTTGGATATGTACGAATCCCAGCCTTAACTATCAAATACAGTGCAAATGTGCAATACAATATATAGGCTGCAGGAGAAAATATCAGTATCAATAGAACATCAAACAGTTTTGGTCACTCATAATGGCCACAGACAGAAACAAATACGTTGTATTAGTATTATTGGATTATGGAGTAGCTGTATGGACAACTCAGTTGAAAGGAATTCATCAAAGTGACATTTGAATTGACAGAATTAAATCACAAGTTTTCCATATCACAAGGTTTAATTGTTGTCAAATACACATGAATGTCAGCGTTCACACTCGAATGATGAACAATTGTACGGTAAAATAGATCGATAACAAGAATACATATGATCGTCAATGGAGCATTAAAGGTTTTTTGTCATACAACCTCTTACATTTGAGGGTCCAGGTATAATTCATTGATATCATTAGAGTTATAACAGCCTTGAATGGCAAATAATTGGAAAGCAATATATCCAAGTATCCTGAGAAATACCATATTAGCAATTATTGAAGGTATTAAATAGTAATTTATCCATATCAAAAGGCATATTCTCATTACATAGATATAAAAAACAGTTATGCTTATGTAACAAGACACTGAGACTGCATGACTAAAAATAAGCATCAATTGAAAGTCTACTATTTTTGATCATACAACATCTCTACTGTATGAGATATTGTGTGCTGTTTTGTTTTTATGCAATTTTGGCTGCCTTTATTAACAAATGAATGTTAACAGAACCATCTGTAAAACTGAGCTTGAAGTAAGTAAAGCCAGATTTACCTGTCTCACAAGGCAGAAAAAATTATACAATAAGTCTAAATGCCAGCTGTTATACTCAAGTAGGGTATTTTCATGAAAATTAACATGCAGACTGCAGGACTCAATGTCAGCATCCATAGAGTGTCAATTATTTTTGTTCACACAATATCTGTAGCATATGCAATTTTGTATGCTGAATTTGTTTCATTGTAAGTTAAACAGTCTTTATCAACAAATGCATTTTATCAGAGCAATCTCTGATTCTCATTTTTATGGAATCAAAGCATGATTTATGCATATTGCAAGATACATTTATAAAAAATAGATTTGAAAGCCTGCTGTCACGATCAAATACGATATTTATTGGCAACAAAACATATAGACTCCCAAACTAAATGTGGGTATTAACGAACTGTCAATGATTTTCGTTCACACAACACATATAGTGTGTTGGGATTTGTTGGCTGCATTGGTGTTATTGCAGATATGACTGTCTGGATTGGCAAATCAATTTTTACTAATATATTGTCTACGATTTCTTCCTATATATGGTCTGCGGAAGCAGGAATATTACACATCACAAAACCAATAAACAAATCAAAACTTTGACAGTAGTGCAGTTTGAAGTCTTTCTTACTCCACTTTTATATTCCCTTCAAATGATTTTTCGATGGCTGCTGCAAAGTGTATTAATACATCCTCACTGAAAGTAATTCATTTCTTCAAGGAATGATATATTTGTATACATGATTTGACAAAAGAGATATTGCAAATAGTATTTGACAAATGATTGACATTTATGGATGTTGAAACTAAAACTGTGATTTTGTGAAACAGGTTCCAGTATGCAGCCGCATGGCAATTGTCCAAATGGTGCACAAAAACAGAAAACAGCTGCCCTGCCATCATGTGAATTGTTCATTACCATGTTCTTGAAAATTCATTGGAGAATATCCGTACTAAGGTGAAAGACTACCCATCAATGACACACAAAGCCAAGCTGAATAAGTCAACGGAATTAAACGCAACCTCATTAACTCATATGGCTGGTGATGCACAAGCTTGTGCTACACTCAAGAGGATAGACCGTCCGGATATTATGGTGGCAAGTAATTCCCCTCAAACCCATGCTGATTCAGAAGCGGAGACCATAATGACAATTATAACTGATAGAATGTGCAAAACTGGCAAATGATGACTTTACAACTCTTAAGATCAATTAAGATACCTGGAACTAATTTTTGATGCTAAAATTGTTTCTGCATATATTCTATGGAATTCAAAAAGAAACCTGCTGGTATGGTAGGCATTCAATGCGTTATAACAAATTCATTTAGTCCCACATCCAGTACTTGCCACGATATTTGCCAAAAAGAATACTTCCTCGGAATTGCTACAATCAAACATCTGTTGCCAACAACACATAAAGTCAGTATAGCATTCGATTGGTGAATATCTACCAATCAATTGGCTATTGTATCCATCATTGGCTATTATATAGATCTCAACTGGTCTCTTTGTGATGTACAGCTTGCATTTGATTGAATTTGTAACTGCTTGGTTTTAATAATTTGTACTGCTGAGAGATGAATATATGTTAAAGACAAATATGCAGGTATAGAACTGACCAAGTATTTGCAAGAGGTGCTTGAACTTTTTGATCTTGTCAACAGTCAATTGCTTGATATAAGCACCGATACTGCCTTATCCAACAATTCAATGACACTGGAGCTTCAATCTACACTTGAATCCTCTCAGATTGAATGGTTGGCAATTTCAAACAATACACTATATATGGTGTATGTCATTGAGCTATCCTTAGACATATTTATGAGTAGTCTGGGAGTCAAAGGTTGAACTAAGTCATGGGAAGCAAATGAGCGTAATGGGCAATTTGGAGGAAATTGGAGTGCTACATTCACCTAAAACCAAACGCTGCAGAAGTCAGGAAATGCAAGAATCTCAAAGGTGGCAGACATGAAGCCTGGATCAGCTAAAATTATTGAAAAAGTAGTTACTGCTTGTTATCTACACTTGTGTTTTGAAAAGTAACACTTGATATATATCACACCGGGAGTGTCACTCCAGGTTTACCGGTTCAAAGCGTACTGTTAGTTACTTTCGGACTGGTGTGATGGTAGGTTGGGAGCTTTACTTGGAATGTGGACGGATCATATAGAGATTCGGAACAAAAACAATAGGCTCTCCAATGCAGATATTGTTAAAGCTTGTTCTCCCTACTGAGATAGTTGATGCCATTCTACCCTCAAAGAACTCAGATGTCTTTATATCTCTTTCATCTCATTGTAACAAATACTTCTGGCTGTCCTTCTCTCTAGAGCTCCCATACCCAACCATCTTCGGACCAATAACCTTTTCTTCACAACTTCCACAGGCCACCATCTCCCAATCCTTGTATTATCTTTACTATTGTTTGACTATTCCTGGACCCATGGTATCTTTTATGACATCAGTCCTGCAGCTTCTACTTTTAAACCATTGGTAGCCATTCATTCTAGTGACCTCCAGGTGAATAAGCTTCATTCGATTGAGGATAGCTTTGAATTTTCTGGGTGGGGCATTTTCAAGATTCTGTAGACAGTAGCTTCACTGTTTGAAGGGATGAATTTTCTAGTATTGTCGTTCAGAGCAGTGCATTCTCTATCTTTATCCGGTAGAGATTTATTTGGCTATTCAGAGCAGTGTGTTTTCTGGTTTCAGTCAAAACTAGTTTTGCAATTTGGAGAGGTGAATTCCTGGGTTTTGCTTGGTAGAGATTAGTTTTGCTATTCAGAGCAATGCATTCCCTAGCTTCGCATTTGCAGTGGTACATTCTCCAGCTTTGTTATTCAGAGTGATGCATTCAATAGCTTCATCCAGTAGAGAGTAGCTTTGATATTCAGAGTGATGCATTTTCATTCTGTGCTGTGCACTGCAGGACGATTGATATTTGATGACATCCCTGTTGGGTACATTATGAATGATCGTGTCTCTCCCTGTTCCAAAGGTATTAAACTAGGCATAATACTATCCCTGAGCTTAGAGAGTTTGTCTCTGAACAGCCTTATTACTCCTTGTCTTCAGATACCATATGATTCAGCACACCTGAGTGAAGTGCTTTCGATATCCACTATATCAGTGGGCCCGCACCGGCCATTTTGCTTCAACTGCTTGCTGAGATATGCAAGCAAAGTCAACCAATCAAGGTTCTTACATCCAGCTGGGACATGGCAGCAAGCAAAATGGGCCAATCAGGTCACTTGTTTCCTCTGCTTTCTTTTTTGTATCATGATATGCAAAAATTGTGATTCTACGTATCCTTAAAACCACAATCATCCTACTCTTTGTTCTTGAAGAATCTGACCCCTTGTGCCCTTGAAAAGAAATCCATCTCTTCCTTGATTTGGTAAAATATGACCCCTTGTGCCCAAAAACCCAATCCTTCATCAGGTGTCTTGCCAGCTATTAAACACCCTTCATTGGAAACAGGTACTAGCTCAACCTGCACATGATTCTGTTGTCTCTCCTGGCCTGAAGATTTCACCTATGATACTCCTTCAATTGTCTTTTGTTATAAAAGTTTTCATACAGCTTCTGCATCCAATTTTTTTCTTCTGAATATCTTTTTTCCTTAACCCGGCATAGGACCTGTCTCTATTTTTTGCTTTACCAGCTGCCCATCAGCTACTCAACTCCCTAGATTGTTCTATACTTGTAGCCATCGACATCATAACCAAGCTCATTCTGCTCAGTGGCCAAAGTGAGCTAAGGTGGAGATCTGATAGGGTTGGTGGCGAGTCAATGAGGTTCAATATGGGATATGTGGAATACATTGTAAAAACACCATTGAATCGATAACTCATAATTGATGGCAGTTGGGGAGAACACCATCTAGACCATGAAATGTCAATAAACATACGAATCTGATTTCTTAGATGGCTTTCTAGTTCGGTGGTTTTTTCCATATAGCATAACTAGATCGACAACTGAATACTTTGCCGGTTCCTTTGCACACCTGTCATGGCATCTCCCCATCGTCTGTTGTACTTGTTCACATCTCCTATGGCAAAGTGTATGCATGCTGGTCACCCAGTGAATGGATTCCATGCAAGCTGAAATCTTTGCTACTGCTTCGATTGACAAATGTGTTTGACAATTGAACACAAAGTTGGCAAAGAATGGTGACATTTTTGTCATGGCGGTGAGAGAATCATCATAAGCATACTCTGCCATTGGTAATATCTCAGACCAATTATCCTGCTCATAATTGCAGTGGTTCCACAGATAGCATTCCAACATTTGATTGACTCATTCCATTTGGCGATCCATTTGAGGGTGGTATGGTGAAGACATCATTAACTGAATCTCCAGAGTTTTAACCAACAAAAACCAACATGTGGATGTGCACAGAAAGTCCCGATCTGACACTATGTTCGATGGTAGTCCATAAAATCTCCATTCTTTTTTCAGGAAAATTCTGTCCAGATCTATAGCCTTCTTCTCTCTATTTATAAATGGAATGCAGTCAGCCATTTTTGTGAAGCAGTTGATGATTGCCCATGCTGATGTGCATCCATCTGATGCTGGTAATTTGACAATGATGTCTAGGGAAATCAAATACCATGGGCAGTATGCTAATTCGAATGGTTGCAGAAGACCATAGCAATCTTGGCAAGCTGCATTGTTCTTTTGACCCTCAGAGCATAAGTGGATGTAGTCCTCAATGAATTACTCCATTTCAGGCCAAAAGAAGTTCCGACAAACCTACTTAATGGTCTTGACTTGTCTCAAATATTTGGCCATCTTCAGATCGTGCTCCACTTCCCATACTTCTCTGTCGTCATAGATGTAGATCATCCAAAATACCCAATCTGACTTTATAGTTAATGGCTACATTTTCGAAAGTGATATCTGGGGTAGAATTGCCTTCCATCGCATTGATGTACACTTCTTGCCATGCAGTATTGTTAGCAGTGGTACTGACCTCTGCTTCCAACAGTCATAAATTAAACTTGACCGATGGAATTGCTCTCAACTTTGAAGAAGAAATCACATTTCATTTGCCTGGTAACTTCATCGCCTTCAAATATGCTGTTTCTTCTTCAGTAGCGACCAACTGTTTGTGTTTCACAATGTGGGGGATTGGATGATTTTCGTGTACTTGGGCACTATCTTCCCCCTTTGTAGGGTGGTACCCTAAACTTCTATATAATGCATCCGATTTGCCGTTTGCACTGCCAGGGTAGCAGAATATTTCATAATCATATTCTGCCATGAGTTAAGCACAATGGGCTTGTCCCGGATACAATATCGTCGTAGTTGTAAAACATTTGCGATGTTGGTGATTGGTAATCACAGTGATTGCATGAGCAGCCCCATCAAGATTATGCTTCCATTATTTGAATGCAGAGACAATTGCAAGCATTTCTTCGTCGTGAATTTTATATTTAATTTCTGCCTGATCCATCTTTCAAGAGTAATAAGCAATGGGGTGCACTCATCCATCAATGACTTGGGATTGAACAGTGCTCATTGCCAAATGACTTGTATTAGTCTCACTGACTACAGGCCAAACAGGCTCGAAATGCCATAATGTGGGTGCATCAGTACTGTAATTCTTGAGTATACTCAAGACTATCTGATTTTGTGGTTTTGCTTTCCAATTATACTGTTCTTCGGTTGTCTTGGTTCACTGTATTAACCGACAGCATATCTTGGAAACGCCTGTGATACAGTGTCAATAGAAGTTGGCAAACCTGAGCCAAGACTGCACATCATTGACATACTCCAGAATCTCCGATTTGCAAATACTGTCAATTCTGTCCTCGGACATGCTAACACCTTCTCCCAATATAATATACTGGAGGAATTCATCTTGCATCTGGTGCCATATACACTCATCGGGTGCTATAGGCAAGTTGTTTTCTCATAATCAACCAAGAACTTCTCTAGTCAATTGTACAAACTCTTCTTACTTCTCTGAATTTATGGTGATATGATCCATATTGACTACTACTCTATGATCGATCAGCTTTGGCAGGATCAAGTTGATCATATTTGCAATGAAACTGGTATGTTTGAAAATCCACAGAGTATAACTACGTATTCATAATATCTATATCTTGTATGAAATGCAGGTTTCCATTGATCACCATGTTTGATTCGAATGAGGTTGTACCTGGCCTTCAAATCAATTTTGGTGACAATTCTTGATCCAGCAACCCTATTTCCAAGTTCATTCCTATATGGCAATAGATTTTGCCTGATATTCATCACATGATCATGGCCTCTGTAATCAATACCAATTCAGAAGCCTCTTCTGTATGGCTCTCAAACTATGTGTATGGGTGTCATGCTTCAGCAAATCATTGTGGAATCAACCATTTCGGTAAGATTATCTTCAAGGACCGAAAGCTCCTTCTCTGTAAGCCTGTAAATAGGACCCCATGGAGGTTGTTCCCCTCAGTTCAAGTCAATAGTATCATCATAGAATCCATGTGGCAGAAGAATATTGGCAGTTTCTCTATTGTATACAGTTTTAAAGTCCCTATATTGCAATGGAATTTGCTCTACCTGATCAATCTCAATTTTATGATTCGTACTGACATGTATTAAACCAATAACCATGATCCATCGAAGGTCTGTTCCAAACTTCAAAATGCCATTGTCATATTCAATTAAAAATAAATATACAACTGCCTTAGTGCAATGTTGGTGGCAGTTTTTTGATGTGAACTGGAGCATATCAAATTCTTTGGTAACTGCTTTAAGTGCTCCATGCTTGACAATCCACCAATGAGGTAATATGACATCAGATGAATCCTTTCATTGGGACCATTGTGTTGGTTTCATGGGTATAATGGGATTCATACCCTAGATTAACAGGGAAGATGTGTTACGAATGCTCTGCTTCTATTCATTCGTAATTCATGTTTTCGACTATATTTTGTTTCTTTTGGAGTACCTATTGGAACACCATGTGAATCAGTCTGCTGCTGTGATATGATCAGAGTATCACACCTTGTATTCAAGAGAACTCTTACAGGGACATTTTTCAGGTCTAAAAAGCTTGCAAACATGTGTACTGGGGGTCTTGTACCTGTTTTCAGTTCAGGTGGAAGTTGTTTTTTTTTTCTGGGATATAGATTGTGGTAAAGGTGCATTGGCTGCCCCCTTGGATTTTCGTTATTTTCCAGTGGAAACCATCATGAACTTCCTTTCCATAAAGCTCCAGCCACAATAAATTATGGTAAGATTTGTCAATTTTTGGATGAATGAAGTTAAAGTGAGATACGATGCAAATTGCTCATCATTCGTAAATACTATATCACCTGCATATTTCCAATGTTGAACTCATCCTCAGGCTCCCTTTCTTGAACTGCAGAACAGAAAGTTTATTCAATATGGAAATGTTATAAGCAATACCAATACCCCCATTGGCAAGATTCAAAAGAAAAACCTAAAAGCAATAAGAATATCCTCACCCCTAAATTCACAACCAGAGGTGAATGTTCCTCAAAAAACCCATACAAAATAATTGTAGCTGTATTCTTGAATATCAAACTGGAAGAATTTATACATTCAAAAACCCTCAGGAAAGACTTGTATGCCAGAAAAGAAAGAAAAGACAAAAGAAACTCAATTCATCCATCAATCTGCATACCAACAAATATCTGCAAAGTCAATCAACCAGTTCCAGAAGCCCTGGGACCCTCCAGAGGTTGTGGAGGTTGATTTTGAATGATGCACTCGGCAGAACCAATGGGAGGCGTCAGGGACCAGTGCATGCAGCCTCAGAACATGCCCTCATTCTCCGGGAAGCCTTGAAACTGCTTGAGGAAATTCCTGCATCGCGATAATGGACTCTGTGTCAACATCTGATACCTCTAAAGAGGCTCCGGGAGATTCCTATATTTCAATAGTGTACATCAGCAAAAACATATTTTTGTTCATTAAGGTTATTGAACATGCTGTGCCCATGAAGGCCAAAATACAATGTTGGTGTTCGCAAGAATGGGCCTTCAAGTGGCATTGTAGAGATGACATTCTGAAGCTTTTTCGTTCTGTAATAAACGAGCTACAGTTATGCGTTAGTGTCTGTGAACTCCCTATGCTACTTTTGACAAAACTTTGGTGAAGTCAAATACCATGGGCTCAAATGGGGTCATAATCCCATATCAGGCAAGAAACTATCATCTTGACTTCATCGTCGAGATTTTTGAAATACACCTTCATTGGCTTTATTCCAACCTCTTTTAATATGTATGGCCATCCTTTACACTCTCTTAATTTTCCCAACTCATGATAGTCATCTTCCTGAACTTACTCAAACCAATATGGCTGTTTATTTGATCTTAGTTAGTATCTATTCTCATGATAATAATTTTTGTACGCAGACAATTTATTCTGATAATTCTCACAAGTAGACATCACAAATAGTTGTCGCAAATATTATTGTGGTAAACCTTGGATTTTATATAGTGCCTACCGACCAAGGGCAATTACGATACGAAAGATTACAAGTGTTAATACAATGATTGTGAAAAAGAAATTCAACAATCTTGAAAACCAAAAAACATATCGCAAAGACAAAAATGAGTGTCGCCTCTCAATTATATATATTCCCTCCATCGGATACAGTCGCTCTCTCTCAACAGTCATTGAGGCCAAATATGTTGAAGTCAAAGCTGCCATGATCTTCAGAACTGACTTTTTCAGTATCCACAACATAGAAATTGTCATTGCAATTGACATCAAGGTTGTTGGTATTGGTGTTGCTGGTGCCGCTGACATCAGCAGTACTGGATATAATGTCATGTCGCACACAACTAGGCCAGAGTACAGAGTGTTCAACATCGAAATCGGTGGTCATACAATGAAATGTGTTGTCGGAAACATCAGCAAGCTCTGCAGAGACATACGACATGTACTCCTCCTCGTGTACTCCCTGGTCATTGCACAGCATTGATGCATTCACCTCAACCACTTCTGTCCATCTCTGCCATTGACAAATCATCAATTTGGCGTCTTCAATTGTCTTTGTTTGGACCTCAGGAATAATAGAAAGGAACTCAGCTTGGAGACGACGAAATACAACTATGCATCAACTGCTAGTATTGATAATCACATATGATTGAATGTGATCACACCATATGCACCTCCACAGGGGCCAAACTCAGCTGGTGCCATGTATTCCCCAGTTTTCCATGCTCCAAGGCAATGGTGAATTGCGGTTGCACCAAGTACAATGAATATCCAATTGATCTTATTGATGATGCCATGGTCTTTCATTCCCAATTGTCATACTCCTGCAAACTATGTCTTGTAAAGTAGGTCAACAATTTCGGTCACTGCAAAATGATACTTGCAATCCTATGAAAATATATTAGGTGACACACTTGAACATTGTTCAAAGACATACTGTTCTCGTCTGCTCTGAGCATATGAATCAGTTCCAATTGAAGAGGTGTGCGATGCATGGTTGTACCCGATCCAGGTCCATTGTTCTGAAGCCATACATGGAATCCGCCTTTTCCTTGCACTTATGGACGATTGCCGAATATGAGGAGGAAAGCTTGCCGAGGGCCTGAATATCTTGTCAGAGTAAAATCATCATAGAGACAAAGAAATGAAAACCACCGAAATGTATGCACATTGAGGGTAAGTGTTTCTTATTGCCGGATTGACTTTTGTGACCTAATGATACCACCACAAGTTGATCTGGGTGGTCTTGACAGCATTAGTGGCAAAAGGGTTATTGAACATTGCATATCTGACACCAATGGGCTTCACTTTGGCAAGAACCAATGCTTCCTCACCAGAAAGCATCTGTTGGATACCGTATTCTGCACCAACTATTTGTCCTGTCACCTTGTCAATAGATCTCATGCAAGAGAACTCCTCCCAAAGCTTTTTAAAGACCGCACAGTGCTCACCCCTTTCCTTACGAGTCATCTGCTATAAGAATGATTACTATATGAAAATTGTCGTCTCATTATCAGAGTCCATACCTTCTCGCCAGAAATCTTGGGTGTTCTTTGCTCCTGCTGAAATTATTATCGAATTCAATATGGACCTCTCGTTGACTCAGGAGATGAGGTTGAGCGCAAGAAGGAGTTAGTTGGCAATGAGAAGAGCACATACTGGTATGTCATTGAGAGGTGCGCTGTGCATTTTGGTGGTTAAGGGGGCAAAGAATGTACATATCGGGACTTTCTGAGAGCTTGTCATCGGCATCATCGTCTTGTCTGGATGGTTGATGACTTAAATTGGATGGAGGTGAAGAATACTTGCGTCTACGAGTCATTTGATTGGAAAGAAGTGTGCAATAACAAAAGAATAAATGAAATGTAAGAGTGTATACTAAAGAAGATAGACACTGTAGGAAAACTGTAAAAGATAAGATGATAATAGTTGTCGAATGGATGTTGTTTATCATAGATCAACCAGCATGGTGAATGGAGCTATCTGTCAAACTAACCAACTGATGTTGGCCACTCCTGTCAAAACAAGTACCATTGCTTCAAAAGGGGATTGTCAACTGAATTCTCATTCGTTTAAAAAGTGACCATCGTTGTCAGGAATATTGGGCTGCATACCGCCGACTGGATCATGGTTGAAACACTGACAGCACCTCAGTGTGGTGTACGTTGACAGTATAGGCAATGGAGTGAAGTGAACATTTGTGGTATAGACCACAGAATTGGTCGTTCTGGCAACCAAAATTAGATTTGCAAAGTGCACTAGTATTTGAGCACATTGGCAAGAGAGCTTGAAATGGCGATCATTGTATGAACCTCAATTAACATCTGAAATCCCATTGGGTGTTGTGCAGACACTGAATTATGGACACCAAAAATTGATATATCTTGGAGCATTTAAGTTTACAATTGAAAATGTCAAGGTGACAATAAATATCTTCATTCAAACTACACAAACACTGCATCAGAAAACCTATTCCATTGCTATCTAATTACCCCAAATAAACCCAAGCAAAAATCAAACAAAAAGTAAACAGATTCCAAGCAAAAATCAAGCAAATTATAACCCAAGCAAAAATCCATTCATAGTCAATTCCCGAAGCAAATTGCCAATAACGATTTCCATGGTCTCAGTTTTTCTTTGAGTTTCCATTAGGCTTCTGATGGACTGCCAAATCTGCAGATTGAGGGTTGACCAAATACTTGAGATTGTACAGCCAATTGATACTTTCCTCCTCCAAATTGGGGGATAGATAGTTGCCCCTCAAAATGGTATGGCCCCTGTTCTGAATAATTGTCAAATATAGTTTTTGACAAATAGGCCTCCTCAGGATATATTTATCCAGTGCCATGCTTTTTGCTAGGAACGATAATAGGCTGCTAGGTCTGAGTCTGGAAGATGCCAATTCGTCATCAGATGCTTTGCGTATGTCGTCAATCATCCGTTCCTCCTGAGCAAGGATGTCGTCAAATGGTAGGAATGACCCTTCCGAGGGTATTGGAGTATTCGGAACCTCATCAGTTTGCAGGACAATACGATAAAGGGTTTGAACTACCAAATTAATTTTCGATCGAAGCCATGCAAGTGTTGTATTGTCATGAAATATGGGAGCCACATCCCCAACTTGCAGTCCTGCATTGTTGCCTGGCAAACATCTGACACCCCACAATTTCCAGATTCACCTTGAGGTATCAGGTATCTCTTCATTCACTGTCTTTACAATGGCCAATATTCTAGTATTGATAATGCTCGTAAGCACTGTGAACAACGACAGGTCATCCTTGTTGGGTTATTGCCATCAAATATACTTTTCTCCATCGCTTTTCAATGCCGTGATAGTATCGACATATAAAATGGTTTAATTGAACACTTTCTGATTGGGAGGGTTCACTGGACGTCGATGCTTGATTGGCAAAATGTCTTCATCTACATCAGATATTGTCAGCTTTGAAAAGGTTATCACAACAATGCAGAATGTACCTGATTCGATATTTTACATCCTCTTTGGTGTATCGTCCACTGGCGACCTCACCTTTCTCTTCTTGATGGCTATTTCGGAAATATTGTCAATTGCGATTTTGCATGATCTTCCATCGACATTAATGGTACCAGAATCCGCTTCCCATCCACAAAATTGCGCTCTGTAACCAGCTGAATCCCGCATTGAATTGATACATTGTTTTATCATACTGTATCATGTGGCATTGCTTGAATTCTTTTTGCCACAGATACCAAGTCTTGATATGATGCTAAAAATGAACTCTCTGACATGATTGACATTATTGCCTGTTGTTCCCTTCTCTTTATTGAGCCCCAATTCTTCCAATGTCGAATTGGATTCACCAATACCCTTTTCTGCAGCCCATACTTTGAGGTGTTCTATCATCATCAAAACAAAGTTAGTATGTCTAATGATGAAGTTGATTGTTCAAACAGGGCAAAAGAATTTACATTGAAAATGGATACTGAATTTATACAAAACAATACGGGTGGGTTGCAAGGGTTGCAAAGATGAAATTGAATATTTGTAATATTCTCCTGATATAAGATTGAGATAATGATGATATGGAGGAATGAAGAGGAAAAGAAGATGAGCAGCAGAATGGACAGCGGGCAGAAGATGGAAGTAGTATATAGTTCGTCTCACTTGTGCCATAGTGATCGAACTGACAAGCTCATGATGACTTCGAGAATCCTGGTCTGCAGCGGAGAGAATTGATGCACTTTCTACATTCTAATGCCAATTTCAATGTGTCAAGATTCAAATCAGTATCTCATCAACAAATATCCAGTTGTTTGATGTCTATCTCTCCACCATACACCCTGCTATAATTCTGCCCCGCAATGATGTAGAACCTACTTGGTCAAGTTGAGTCCTTTTTGCTATGAGTTCAGGTCAGGTACTAACAGCAGTACCCAAGGGACATTGACCTACTGTGGGAAGGCCGAGTTGAGTATCAAGGAGATTGTCATGATGAGCAGAATCAACGTCCATCCAATGGAAGGCATTTCTACTGACACCCAAGTCGTGATAACTGTAAGACAATGGATGATTGCACTCGGCCGGTGAGGATGAGGCCAAAGTACAATAGGGCCACTTTTGCCAAAAAAAGAATTACAAGGTTAGGGGTTCTACTGGATATCTCCACCTAAAATAAGTCCTTAATTTCTCTACTACACATCTCTTCTTTGCAACAATGAAATTATATATCCAATGAGTTTGATTCCATTGTACACTTCGCAATAATTGCAATAAAGTTTACCTTTACAGTGGTATATATATAAATCACCTCTGATGACATCATTACGAGAGATTGTATTACATGCCTCTGGAGGAGATTCCACATGAAGGATACACAATTATGGCTGATAATGATATTCAACTTCCAGACAATTTCTCTCTATGTGCAAATAACCTATTTCAAATTTCCAATCACGATTCTTCAATTGAGGACAATGTCAATCGCAGTGGCTACATGGATCCACTACAGACGACATTCAAGTTGAATGAACTACAATTGATGACATTGGACTGGTATGACGCCAGAAGTGCATTGGATAGAAATGTCCATATTTTGGACGACGAAATCAACCAATGGGCACCATTTTCTTGTGAGCATGAATATTGTTTGGCACACTTGTATGTCAAGCACAAACTGAGTAGGGCTGCCATCGATGAGGTGATGAAGCTTCAGGAAGTAAATATACACTTCATATCTGCATATTCTCCATACACTAAAATTGATGCAATGATCTCTGCACTTGGCATTGACTCATGGACATCTGGTAAAGTCAGTCATGCAGGTATTGTCAATTTCCAAGCACTATGCGACAACGAAAAGACGCGGTTTTATTATTGAGACCCTGTGGACTGCATCAAATTTCTACTCCAACAATCTGCATTTACAGAACATATGGTGTATGCACCAATTGCGGTTTATAATGAATTGGGGGAGACAGTATACTCTGAAGTTCACACATGCGATTGATTGAGAAATCAGCAGGTATGAGTTTTCATTTTGTTGACACGTCATTATAATTATATGTTCTTGATAGTTGAAAAGGCCTGTCGGCTCCACTATTCTTTCGATCTTTTGCAGCTCTGATCAAACGGATTTGACTATTTCTTCTGACGATAACAACACATAGCTGATCAACCACAGTCTTTGAAACACGAATTTGACAATTCGATCAAAGCTCTTGAGCATTGCCAGTGTCGTTGTCACCCTGCTTCCAATACATGCAAAGCATTAGCCCTATGATAGTGGAAAAATAGCCACCATGAAAGAGCAACAAGAATATGATGGGGAAGTGCTTAGACAGGGTTTGGATTTTTTTTTGCGTACTCTCAACTCAGTTTTCGAGAAAGGAAAACACATTCTTTGTGCTGACGGAAAAATGCAACCATGCGTTCCAATCATCTATACTTGGACTGCCGTTTACTTTGAACATAATCACCTTCATGAAAATGAACAGCCAGGTTGCCCAGTGTGTGCAGCCCCGAAATCGTTGTTTGAAGAGGCCAATCAATCAATCTGGCCATGCCTTGATTATCAACAATATTTCCGAATTATGATTCAAGCCCTACAATTCAATAATCAAGACCAAAACCATGGACATGATTATTTCATGGAAAGGAGCATAGTGACAATTGAAGGGGTCATTTGGGATATGAAATGTGTTTCATTACATACATTGATCGTTCGTGATGTTTTACATACTATTTATCTCTGTATTCCAAAGCATTTGATGGAGTGGACAGTGCCATTTTTGGAGATTCAAAAACAAATTTACTGATTCAATGATCTTGGGCCAATGATGCCTCATTATCCAGGGTTGGTATGATTTAATAAACCCTGCACAGCCGTGACACAATGGAGTGGCTAAAAGATGAGAGCAGTAGGCCATATTATTGTTCCCATTGACGCAACAACGTTTTTCAATCCAGCTTCACAGCAGCAAGGTCCATTCAAATCCACCATGCTCTTTGTCAAAAACCTCATCTACTTTCACCTTATGACTCAGTATTACAACCATATCAATGCGATGATCAAATATATAGAAGACTATCTCGGTGAATTTCATCATGACGAAGATGTCTTTAGTTGTTTTCATGCAAAAATGTCAACCAAGATGGTTGCCAAAGCTCTGCGAAAGTAGCGTACCATCGATATGCAACATCAATGAGAGAATAATCCTGTATGGTTACATCTTTTCGCAGAGGCAAAATGTCAATGCATTGGCGAGGATAAAATTCCAATCGATTCAAACATAGAATCGCACTTGGGCGATAAGTTTGACTTCAACTTTCTCAAGATGCATCTGTTGAACCACTTTTCAGATTACACATGTCAGCTAGAGCAATTATCAGATGTAAGCTCTAAACATCCGGAATGGTCAATGAAGAACTGAAAAGATATGTACTCACAATCAAACAGCCACAAGCCATCATTCAAAATTTTGTGCAGGAAAACCCAGAACGAGGTAATCCAATTCAAAGATATCAATCTCAACGCCCAAAAATGTCTTCATGAAAATGAAAATCCATTTTCCACGTGTCCAGCAATTGATATGAAGAAAAATCACCGGCCAGGGATCAAGTCTCTAGCAGACCTCTCATTTCTGGTGGGGAATGCCAAAAAGGGAACTTCAAAATCACATTGCATGGAGTTTCAAAAGATATGGTAACTACACCAGATATGTTGATAATAAACAAATATTTTGTCATCTGCAATATGCAAAATACAGTCGTTATGATTCTGCCGCCATTCCAGTGACATCATTTCAAGGCGACAAGCAGACAATTCACATTGTTCAATGTACTAGAACTAACCAATAGAGGAAGCATAAGTCTCCCCATAATGATACAGTTTTAAACTAGGATGGAATACAGGGACAGTTTAATTTGAGTAGAGAACCAATTCCAGTGAGATTAAGATATCTTGTCATCATTGCACATATGGAGTCAAATTAACAATTACTTATGGCCCTTGTCACCACAACGGTTGCGGGCCCAATACGGGAGGTTCCGGGGATAGTGATCATTGAGCAGTGAGATGAAATACCTATATTACATTTGGAGGATCGTAGTTATCATCGAAAACCCCTTTTTGGTGTTGGATCGACATATGTTATCTCTTTACCCATCATTCAGTCTGCAGCCCATATGCTTCCATTTTCTTCTGATCCATATAATAGTTGATGGTTTTTAAATGATACTATTGACTTGGATTCATTCAATGTATTGTATGAAAAGATAGAACATTTGAAATTGATGTTGCATATATTGAATATGTCGATTACTATTATTGGTGGAAGAAATTTGTATATTAATGATTATTGGACTTAGCAGTGTGAAATGTGTGGCTTTGATAATGAAATATGGCATTGGGTAGAATAATATATGATAAAGATGACATAAGTCGATAATATGATGAGATCAGGATTAATGGAAACTAAATCGTAAGTGAGAACCTTAAGAATTGACAATGAGTGATATTATGTGAGTTGCCAACTTGGCGACAACTATTTGAAATGCTTGGAGTATGAATTTTTTATGGTGATGGTGACAGCACAGGGACAAGTTTCAGTATTGCTTAGAACGATCAGAACAGTATTGACCATACCATACTGTCTCGGAAAGCAAATTAGTTTTTCTGATGACCACTGTAGCCGCATCTGATGGTATTAATGGTGCTCCAGGTGAGTCCTGAAGGGCAGCAATGTCCTCCATCGCTGCTTCTGAGCTCTCTGGGGAGCTCCAGTATGTTCTAGGATCACTCATGAGCACCTGAATAAGTTTCATTATTTCCAGATAGAATCATGGTATGTCACCCAATTTCAGATGTACTGGTACCAGCGCATAAATGTTTGGCATACACCTAGTAACCTGCCGCTATCAACTAAAACAACATATTTCGATACTATGCTTCAGCAGCACCTCGACATGACCTTCACAAAAGAAATACAGCCTGTAAAAAACACAACCCCTGGGAGACCCAACCCCCGAGCAATACAACTCTCAAGACACACAACCCCCAAGAAACACAACCCTCACAAAACACAACCCTCAAGAAACACAACCCCAAAGGAATACAACCCCCAAGAAACACAACCCCCAAGAAACACTACCCCCGAGAAACACAACCCCTGGGAAACAGACCCTCACTTGAACACAGCCGCCAGGTCCACCGTTTCCTCCCCAGCTGCATCTTGTGCAACATAATGGGTCCAATGCTCAGCAGAGCATGCAATTCTTGCATCCATATATCTGTCCATACGCTCAATGATGGCCACCTGGTAACCAGGACCAATGGAATTCCAGGGTCTTCAGCATCTCTCATATATAGCAAAATCAATTGTTTGTAGCCATTGATTATAGGATCGATGAGGGCACACTGATTGCTGAATATTGTCTGCATATGTCCTGAGAGGGTTTGCTCTTGGTTCCTTTTTTATAGTCCCTCAAGGTGCAGTTGAGTGCAGTCACAGCCATGCATAGTGTTAGCAACGGTTCCAAATTATGGGTCTGGGTCGGTTCCGGTTCGGAACCGCTTGTGATTGGGCGGTTCGGTTCCATGGGTGGTTCGGAACCGGAACCGACCCGGACCCGCCGGGTTTTGGCGGGTTTCTTCTCAAAAACTATCGCTCCAATTAAGTATTTGAGTTCTGATTGGATCGCGACATGTTATATACGTAGATTATGCAGTTTTTGACGCTCTTTCACGTCCCGGTCTTCGATTTGCGATACGATCAGTATTCGTTTAGTCGCTGCGAAAAACAGTCGATTTTGGACGTATTTTCGGCTTTATTTCACAGCGACTCAACCAATACTAATTGTATCGCAAATCGAAGACCAGGACGTGAAAGAGCGTCAAAAACTGCATAATATACGTATATAACATGTCGGGATCCAATCAGAACTCAAATACTTAATTGAAGCAGAAAAGCTGTGATTATTGGGGCCGATGAAACATGAGGCTCTGCTGCAGGTAAAACCCGCCAAAACCCGGTGGGTTTCGGTGCGGTTCCGGTTTTTAACCATTTGTGATTGGGCAGTTCGGTTCCTTAGTGGTTCCAGAACCGACCAGGGGCTGCGGGTCCAGTTCCGAACCGGACCGCGGCCGGGTAACCCAGACCCGTTGCTAACACTAGCCATGCAAATCAATTGGATAGTCACTTTCTTGTCCCGAAACTTGTTGCAATACTCTTGCCTGCCAAGATCAGTGTTCAAAAAGAAGAAGTGAGCAATGATGAGCATGGCCGGCTCACTTCTCACAAACCACCGGACTTCTTTCATACTATTCAGGCGCTTGTCCCATTTTCCAATTCAAGTATTATCATTTGGCAAAGTGGCAACCTGCTGTATACATTGAAGCTGCTCTTCTATCTTCAACATATACCGTGAAGTAACCATTAGCCTCGCTGTGGTCACTAGTTGACCCCGCATTGCACTGATTTTCCCTCACAACTGTATGGTCATGAGAATCAGTATTATCAAACTTTGACACCCAGAGAATACTTTGGAAACTCACAAATCCATGTATCAGGGCATCAATGTGGTAACTGGGTCCACATACCAGTTAGTGTGCCAACATCTTTCTGCTCGACGGTGATCGCATGAAGGGATTTATCCCATCCCTGACACAAATGGTCCATTCATCCAGTTAAGAGGCCAACCAGTGGTCATCAGTATACCGAACGGATCTCAAGATCTTCTTTGCTAAATTCTACGCTGCTGTGATATGGAGTGTCACATTGCAATCCTTGTTGCTCTTTGTCCGCGACACATCTTCAATAGGTGGAGTGGCCTCTGCAGAATCCCAACTTATTGCAGGCTGCCATCTGGCATAGTTCACTTGATCAAAGAAAATGGTATCTTGGATTGACGCTTGAGGCGGACTGCCTGGAGGTGATTGTAAGTACTTCGACAACAAAGAATGGTTTCCATTGTTGCTCCTGAGATTGGATTTGGATTTCTTTCTTTGGAGTCGGTCAGTCACCTGAATGGTATCTGATCGAAGCCTTTGCGGGCCTTTTGAGCCTGTGTTGTGACCTCATCGATTCATTTCATAAGTTGTCAGTAGTTGTCATCATTATAGTCTGCACCAGTAGTGGGATAGTCATCATTCTCTGTGTGTTCATCGTCTTTTACAACCTCGCCCAGTTCATTCCACTGGCCCTGATGGTTTGCTTGATACAAATCAGAGATTCATATGCTTTTACATGTCTGGGAATGTGTGAAAACTTTTTGACTGGCCATCAATGTTGAGCACTGGAAATGTCACTCTTGTGAAGCGGTAAGGTTAGGAAATTCTGAGTCCACAGGTGAAGAGAATATATCCAAATGTGATTTGAGAACAAGAGGTCCAAATAAATCTCAGGTGCACCTGAAGAAACGTTTTTGTTTTATAGAAAACTGAAGGTGACACAGTAGTTTGCATCAAAAATGACAATGGGTTCATTGCCACAGACGCTGAGGAGCACCTGAGCTGCGAATCGGTATTCTGAGTTCAAGGATCTGTTAGTAAGACGAATGGGTATTTGGGCTTCAGGACTGCTTACTATTGTAAGGTGGCTAGATTTAGACTGAGCCATGGTTGAGCTAGATGCAAACCCATGCTCTGCATCTAAGGTTTTGGGAGTGCCTGAGCTGCTGATATCAGCGATATTGCCCGTGATCATGGCCGACCAACTGCATAGATTGGTTTGGTTATGCGAGTACTACCGATGTTACTTTTGGGATACCGGTGCTTCACATTCTGTCATGGCTTGAATATTTCTCCAGCAAATCTGGTTCTTCAATGGTCTTCATTTTTTCCGATACTCAGCCATGAGAGTAGCGGCATTTGAATAATTGACGCTTTCCAATCAGTGTTTGTTGCACGTTGAACACCGGGTTCTGTGGTGCCGTGCTGCATTGACAGTAGCTCGATACCTTTGAGCACAAGCAGCTCAATGTTGGCTGGCTTGATTGAACTAACCAGAGCTCTAATTGATGAACTGTAATGAATCATTCTAGTTGGTGGTCGATAGTCATCTCTACCAATTTGCAGCAACTGCTGCTTCAAGATCATTTTGTCACCATGATCATGCTGGGCAAAGTCACATTCCGTGTCATGGGAGAGTATCAGGATCTGAGAAGCACCCCTTGGGCAGTATCCGGTGCTCAAATTGGCAAATCCACAGCGATCGACCTTATGCAGTACTGCACTGCAGCTATATCCAATCTCAAGCTGAATACACATAGTATCATCTGTAGTGTGAATCATATCTATCCAGATACAGTCAGTTCCCCTGCAGATGAAATCTGGTGGGGGAAAGCATTCACCGAATGGTAAATGTAATAGGGGCTTTAGTCCAGATGGAGCCGTGATGATTCAAATGGCAGGCAGACAGGTTAACCTGTAGGTGTGCAGAGATGATGAAAGGTGGTGAAATGGAATAGAGCAGACCGGACGAAAACATTATGTTGTATTGGTGGTTGCCAGGGGAAGGCTGCAGGGCGTACCTAACTCCCATTCGGGAAAATTGACAAACTATCAACTTGTATGATGTCGTACCTAAACATCTATTCTCACTTGATCTTTGCATGCTCTGGAAGCTTTGAACTTGAGCTCAGTCTGCTGCGAAAGATTGGGCGGGCTGAGTATACATATGAAACATAGCTATTGCTGTTGTGGAAGCTGAATACGTCGGCAGAGCTTGGTCTTAGTGTGAGGAAGATGCACCAGAGATGGCATGGAAAATTAGGATCAAATGAATCACTATTTCGAGTAATATCCGAACTGCCTGCACTTTCTATTCCTGATTTCAGACCAGCATGTTTCACCTGACAGCTCGATCACTCGGCTCGCTCACCCTCGACCACCACCATAAGTCATTCTTCATAACTTCATTCTGTTCCTCATATGATATCATATGGATATATACCATAACTCCAAGCCATCGATTTGCTAACATCTCGACCTAGTGACACATGAGACAGATACAGAAAATCTATCCCATTTTGAAGAAGAAACCCAGTAACAGCCGAAAAAATACCCCCACCCAAACTTTGTACAACCACAAAGAATACTCCCACATGCACTCAAGCAAATCAAAAAAACAATCCAAATGACTCATCAATGAAAATCCAAACCCAAGTTCACCTAGAAACACCTGCATAGCTATTTAAATTGTAACAACATCCCAGCCTGAATGGCAGTCTCCTCAATATGTATTTTGAAAACATAATAGACATCTTCCTTGTGTATCATCAGACAATTCATCAGTCCATGCAACGAATATAGCTCAGTAGTACCATTGACCATATGGAGTGCAGTCTCTCTATAATCACAGCTTGTGGACCAATGTTGACAAGCCAGGTGTGACGTTCACACATCTGACCCAGTTGCACAATTAATCTCAATGCTTGCTACTGTTCGTTTTGAATCCAAGGTTTCTGAAGAATCACCGCATTATTGGCAACCACAAGGTTGAGCCCAGTATCCCCAATCTTGGTGGTGGTAATGAAGACAAAGTACCTGGGAAAATTGGAAAAATCACTCATATCTTTGCTGAACCTGTCAGCGGAATCGTGAGAGACCATATAGATCACCTGGATGTCATGGTTAAAATTGCGATGAATCCACCTTGCCAGATGGCAAGTCTGTCATTGCAAAAGACACGAATGTACAGCCATCTGACAAAGCGGGGAAAGACAGGAGAGCATGCAAAAGGCTGGTCATCGATCTTGGAAACAGTTGCCAAACAGCTGATGAATTGAGAGAGGAATGATTCTCTGAGCCATCTGAAAATTCATCCTTCCACAAAATTTCTTGCATCCCACTCTTGCTTGCCACTGTCGTTGACATGACGCTCACGTTCTGTTTCCAACAGTTGTGAAATACGAGCGAGCTGCCAGCGATAAATTGGTGAGGCAACCCCATATGCCCTATCAAGCTTCAGGCTTGTGAGTTGGGTGACAACATCATCGAGCTGATTCTGTTCTTCCTAAGACCACTCCAGCATGACTAGATGGAAATCCTCCAATGGAATGTAAACCAGGGGTGCAGCTGAATCCAGCTGCGTCTCCGACTGTTGGCAGATTGTCTATGGGTGAGCAACATTGATCATCACAGACGCAGCTTCGTTCTGGGCTTCTGAGGAATTCTCATGGCGACAGCAGTTTGATAGGCAGTAATCACTGACATTAAACCCTCGGGACCATAGTCTTCTACTTCTTGCCCATTCTCAAGTGCATGTGGAATTGTGATCAGCCACCGTATTGTGTTTCCCCAGTCCTTCAGTATGTGGGAGGCCACTGTCGCTGCAACTTGCACTTTGAAACCAATTTGGGCTTCGGATGCAATGGACCAACTCTTGGACTTCTGACCTTTGAAGCAGTACACTTCATCAAAGATTTCCCACAACCACTGGCAGTTCATAAGCTGGCGAACTATGAGCATTTGATTTCTCTGCATCTGGTGAGTATATGAATGGTAGGTGCTCATGTTGATATTCTGCCATCTCGTGGCAGCTTCTACCCACAAGTTGAGGTGTGTGTGATTCTGGTCGAAAGCATCTTCTGTACAGGCATTGTACACTGAAAATAGAGTCCCTATCATGATGGTATTGATTGTACCGCTGATTTGTCCTCAAATGCTTGGAAGCAACAAACAGACTACCAGTTTGCATGGCGGAAGGTAAGTGGTCTGCTTATCATCAAGCAACTGGAGAAGATAACGAAAAACAGGGTTCACATGACTTCAAGAGTGCCATTGCAGCTGGACAGCAGTGAGAGTTGAAAAGCGTATTTCGACCGCCTGACACCATCTGCCAAGCGAGAGGTAAAAGAGCATTGGTAGCTGTGCCTTATTGTGATTTGTCACATCCTCCATCATTCACTTGGGATACAGAGCTACAACCAATACGGTAAACATCTGCCCAAGTTGCATTGTATCATCCAGAAGCACCCAGAGAAAGACTATATCGAAGATCCATCTCTGCCCAATGATCCAAACCACCCAGATTTGATTTGCAAAAAATCTTATTTCTGAAAATTGGTTCAATGTGTGCTTCGGCTCTCATGTGGCATCCCCAGGTGAATCACCTCATGGTACCGCACCAGATGATCCAACTGTGTCTTTGAAACACTCATGCTCAAAGGTATTGTTGATAGTAGCCATGAAAGCATCATCTGAATCTTGCCCTGGCTCGTCATCTTGAGGCTCGATCAGTTCTTCGGCGAATTGTGAATCACTCTCTAGAACATTGGTGCTCTCAATTTGATTTACCAGGGCAGCAAAAGCACTTGGGATTGGTGGCCCAAGCAAATTGGCATTGTCATGGAGCTAGGCTTAGGCCCTCCTCTTACTGGCTATATCAGGTGGTGCCCCTGGTGTTCTGGTAGAATTTCTTTTGGGTGTATCAGGTGGTATACCGCAGATTCCAGGAGATTTCCTTTTGGGTATTATGTGGGTGCTCTTTACCAGGAATTCCAGTTTGCCCAGAACTTCATTCATCACTTCAGGCACTCCTAATTTACTCCCTCTCCATCATTGCTTTTCTCAGACTCCTCCATTAACAGGTTGTTGTCAGGTGGGCCCTCTCCATCTCGATGCCACAGATGTGCCTCCAGGAGTAGAATTGCTGCTTCAGGCACAACTGGACAAAAGCGCTGGACCTCCCCATTCCAGGTTTCCGGGTTCCAAACACCACCATGAAACATCTCCACAACTGTACCTCCGGCATCATGAACCGCTTTTTTACCCAACTGGCAGCAATATATGATCAGGAGAATGAATGGGCCATTCGGCTTTGCCTTAGCAATCTACTTCAGAAGTCGGGAATATTCTTCATGTCCTTAAAATTACCTCAATAGAGACCCAGAAGTGGTATCTCTGGGCACCTGCACCACTAACAACTTGTGTTGGATATCGGTCACCTCCATGTTCGGCCATTTGGGAGGGTATTCATCACTGCTGCCCTCTGCCTTGCACTTCCCCCCACCTCCCTTCCCTTTCAATGTGTCACCTTTTACTGTCCTGGTAGCAGTTTCTTGCAGGTGGTTCCAAAGATTTTGGATGAAATGGTAAATCAGGTCATTCCTGACACTCTCAAAATCATCAAACTGGTCAAGGGGTAGGAACTCCTCATCATACTGGATGAAATCTGAGATAGCTGCTGCCCAAAGTTTGAACCTAGTGCACCCCTGCATCCCCTTTGTCATCAAGTGAGGTGGCCCTGTCATGCATTGAAGGTGCCAAGAAATCAGCCATATGTGCCAGACATGATTCCCAAACTTGGGGATGTTGCCTCTCCCAGATGTGTTGCTTTCTTTGGACCACATTTCAACTTGGCCCATCTGGACCATGAGATGCCTGGTGGTGACTTTTGCCCCAGCAACAGCAGGCGGCTTATTTCAATCTGCATTTCCAACAGGTGGAACAATGTCGGCTGGCACTGTGTGACCCAGGTGTTCACCCCGAGTGATCTGCCATGGGTGATGACCGTAGGGGATGTTCGATGTTGGGGTCCATAGCGACAGTTCATGTAGTACTCTTGTCCATTTCCATTGCCCTGGCGCTGCACTCCCTTGAGTCTCACTGGTCACTTCAGAAGTGGCAGATTCCAGTCTAGTCATCAGTGCTCCTGGTGCCTCTGGCTGTGCAGATAGTGGTTCAGGGAAGGTGGACTGCATCGGAGGTGGGGGAGGGTTTGTTGACCATGAACCTGGAGCAACTAGTGGTCTTGGTAGATGGGGAGAAGAATGTAGGGTGTACTGGGGCCCTTCAGCTCTAGGTGAAGGGGCAGCAGGAGGTGGGGTGCACTGGGGCCCTTCACCTCAAGGTGTAGGTGGAGGGGGCTGTGGGGTGACCCAGGATCCTTCCGCTCCAGGTGGACCTGGGCACAGAGGGGGACACAGCGGTGTATGTCCATCATTGTCAGTTGGTCGAAACATTGGTTGGTTCAGGTCCACTGAAGGTGGGGGTGGTGGTAGTGGTGGAGGTGGTGGTGGTGATGGCAGTGGTCAGAGTGGAACCCATTGGAATGGAATACAGGTTTGTCGGAACTCATTCTACAGGTGCCATCTCACAGGGCTGATCATAGGTCCTGCAGTATATAGAGGTCAGTTGTGCAGTGGTTGGAGTTCATATGCCAGTTTCTCAGTCGACAGCCAAGGCAGTTGATAATCAAGATCCGGATGCCAGGCAAATCTGACCCATATCCAAGACCCATCACTGCTGAGCTGTTGGTTCAGGTTGGGTTGTTGTGGAGGTATGCCACCATGACATCGATACAGGTGTTGTGGATTGGTTGGAGCGTGGTTCAGGGCGGGGTTGTTCTGCGACGACCTGAATAGAAATAGTTATGATCCGGAGGTAGAGTGTTTTGGAGCTTATTGTATAATGCTCGATGGTACGGGCAGTAGTTACTGAGAATGAGGTTGTGTGACAGGCTGCATTTGTGGGAGGCAACGTGCATATATATACACTCACAATTTCATTGAGAACACTCAATTCACACCAACGTCACCCACACTTCACTTACCATACTCCCTTGTTTGACAAACTTCTGATACCTATTTTTGTCCCACAGTGTCTGCTAGAAGCATTCAAGTTGACCACTCGATGAAAGAGGGGGTATCACCCCTGCCACTTGGTGACAGTTTTCCAAAGCCCACCCAAATTATGCAACAATCGTGAAGGTAGTAAAAACAAAACAAATGAAGATTGGCGATTGTCTTACTTGTCAAAGTGTGATACTCAAAATCTGCCTACTGTGGTACAAGAGAGGTGCTTGCGTATGCAGGTGACCATATTTCATATAAACAAAGCAGGTGACCTGCATGAAATCCCTGTCACTGGTTGCAGATTCTGGGAATATACTGAAAATTTACCACACATCTGAATATACAACACTCTCTCAAGATGGGAAACTCCCATCATCCAATGTCTATCACATTCAGGTGCCATGCTATTGGAAGGGAGTTCCACAATTTGATGCAATCAGAGCCCTGCCACCACCTACAGGTACATCCAAACCTCTGCCTGGAGGTTTTGGTGGAGTACCTCTGGCAAAAATTTTGGACTTAGCAGGGGTTAGGAATGGGAATTCAATCACATTTTGTGGTACAAACAATGTGTTGGGTGAAGTGATACATAGTTGTTTGTCCATTTCAAGACTATTCCAATCAAGCCTGCGTGTCATATGACACAGAGCCTCATCCCCCTGGTGGGGTGTGCAACTTGAACCTTTTGTAGCTTTCTTTACCCCTGAATCAGTACTCCTCACCATTCACCATACACTTGTCGCACCCCATCTACCATTCACTATATACTCATAGCACCCCATCAACCATTCACCATGCACTTGATGTGCCCATCCACCGGAAATACTGTGACAACGGCTACCAGTATGAAATATCAGGCAATCCAGTTCTCACAATTGCAATACACACAATATGCAACATGGATCAGCAACTCCACTTGTCTGGCTCAACATTATTGAATCGATGACCCCAAGGCATTTGACAACACAGGAAAGGAATTGGAATGTCTTGAAACAGAATGAAACTGGAGATCAGGTGAGTAGCATAATGAGCAAAGCAAGAAGTAAACGAATGCAGGAGAACTTGACAGTACCCAGATGGTTCATACCAGCCACGCACACCTCTGAGAGCTTTCTCATACCAGAGCAACCAGAGAAACACAACGTCACATTAGTATCTGTGGGGAAAGTCACTCTTGCAGAAGTGTATGGAGACACCGCAGGTGGGCAAGTGGTGGGGGAGGCTACGGGCCTCTTCAAAAAACACTGGAAACCAAATTTGAACCCTTTGCACCAATTTGAAAATAAGTTTGATTATCAATAAGCCCGCACTCTGGGTACCCAAAGCAATACATGGGTAAATGACCATCTGTGGCACAGCCTCGACGATTTTTGTACGACTTTGTTTCAGCCAGTATCCGAGCTCTGGGAGCTGCTGAGGTGCCTTGACTTCAGACTGTGAGAAGAGGGTTGGCTTCAGGTGCTCATGAAATATGGTACCATGAACTGTAGCGATCTTTTCAAGTGCATTCAGTTTCTTTTGGGGTATGGACAATTTGCAGAGCACCTGCATGTCCCTCTGGCACAGCTGTACAATTTGGCTCATCATCAAATCTATAGTGAGAATAACTCTACAGAGTAGTGGTAGCAAACTCGGAAACAATTGCCCAACAGTGAGACGATTTTGCCAGTGCTGTTGGCCTTGGATGAAATCCATTTCACAACTGATTGTGGCGAGAAGAATATGTAGCCATTGTATATCTGTATTGAGACAATTGAATACGATGTTAGTTGTGCAGCATCTAGGCATGCGTGGATTCCGTTCGAATGCGTTCCAGTTCCCCGGACAGGTTCAACGGATATGGACTCTTCATGGCACCACGCGATCCATACCATCCTGAGACGGTTTAAAAATATCAATATCAGTGGCACTGGTTACGAATGGGATTGTGCCGATAGTTTCAAACATACCTACTATCCTTTGCTTACAACATGAAGTGGAAAAAACACCAAGATCGCAATGATCATGATGATAATTGGAAGAGCATTCTCTGTGTGTGAAGTACAGAAGGGACCTCAGCTGGGCCATAGCGAAAGATTTCGCAACTGGGAGCCTCCATGAACATCATGTTATCAGGCCCACTTGGAAGAAAATCGACTGAATCAATTCACAAAGGTGCATCTGCAACTGACTTCAAATCTCTTTTGGAATTATCCTTTGTGCAATGTTTATCGCCTTTGGCAACCAAATATGCATCACCAACTCTATTGGGGGATCATCAAAGATCCTTTCAACTGGGTTTTGGAGTACCTTATCGATTGAGGCTTGAATGCAGAATTCGATGCCCAGTTTACCTCAGTTCCACACTATCCGAACATGTTGCACTTCTGTAAACCCTTTGATGCTCTCAAGAATGGGTCCTGGCATTGCATAGAAACCCATGAAATGCTCACCAGTCTATATGCAGTATATGCTCCCCTACTATCCAGCGACATTGCAGGAAAAACAATCACACAAAATACATTGCATACACAGGATATGAACACAATTTAGGGACTGATTGAATGGTTTTGACTTGCCAGTCAGGGCACACACTCAAATAGCTTGTTGAAATACCTCAACACAGCTCTCAAAATGTTTTACAAGTGCGAACCAATCCTCACCCTTCCACATACTACTGAAGCTCAGTCCAGGCGTGTAAAAAACAACTTCCAAGTGCAGGCAGCAAAACTTAATCAGGTGGTGATAGAGAAGATAGAGAGAGAGCTGCATAGGGAGATTTATGGTATCACAACATGGCAGCATTGAACTTTTCAAGTGCGCCTGAAAGAGAAGCAGCTGTACACCACTAGCTGGAATGCGGAGGAACAGGCGACAACAAAGGTATAACTCAAAGCAGAGCTGTACGGAGCATCCACAGGCCAGCTTGCCCGATTTGGCCTGTTGTATCAAGAAGATTAGGATGGTCTGAAACACAAGCTGCATCTCAACACTAGCCATGGACTGACAAGCAAGTTTGTTCAACGACATAAATGAGAATGTCACGCGATCTTAACTGCCATGTTTGAGGCATCGAATGTCACTGTCGCTGCAAAGCAGCAGTTCGAGCAGCGCCTGTTGAAAGCTGAAAAAACAGCAACACATTGGTCAGCGGAGCACCAATATAACGTTGCCCGCCATCTGGAGAGAGAGGATTCCAGGGTATCCCAGGCAGCTCATGTTGTTTTTCATCATGCCATAATGGAGCAGTACCTGATGAATGATCAGCAATGGGATACGAGGAAAGGTCCAAATTCACAGAAGCTGCCGCTACTGCAATTCTATCACTTTAGAAAACGAAAATTGTACCTCCTCCATCATACCCACGAGTTGATTTCCAGCATGGATTCTCCTGATGATATTTGAACTGAGATCTTGCAACTCTTGCACCGTTCAAACATCAAGGCAGTATACTGTGCCAGCAATGGGGTCAACTTCATGCTACAGCTTTTTCAGTACATTGATTACTACACTGCAATGGAATACCTGGAACAGACTCTTCGGTGGCTTGCTTTGTATGGATGGTATATTGAAGGGTTATACAGTAGTCCATAACATAATGATGGGTCGAGAGAAACGTCAAATTACCTGGTGTACCTGGCTGAACAGGATCCTTGCCATCAAATTTGAACCTTGAAATTGATCATGTCCACAACCTCTGGGCCATTTTAAACGTGCAATTATTTATGCATGTTTACAGTCTTTCAAGTGGATATCACTAGCTGAAGCAGCTGAAATCTTCCACATCCCGATGTTGCTATCACTTGTCAAGGACAATCTGCATGTCATCCGCAGCCTTGATGCAGTCAGTGTCATCTGGGCATATGGAAATGAGATCCAGGAAGATGGAACCTTACAACCTCACAATACAGTCACATTCTACATATTGGAGATTCATAACACTCAGCAGATGAACCGGATCCTGCTTGACTGCAGTGTTGACGGTACACCAGATGATGCGATGCACAGATAGCCACCATAGGTGAACTGGGTGTGCATGGGTGAAAATATGGATGATGGACTCTGTGGGCACCGCCCCTCATTTCTCCTTCTATTCTTCACCTGTTCACCACTGGCCAGGACCTCGCTGTTACGTGGGATCATTGTGAGGCCTGGTGGCCGGATGTTGCAGTACTACCCTCATGTCTTTTCATTTCTTCTAGCCTGGATTGGTAGATCATTACCTCTGGTATTGGCCATTGTTGTCATTACACATTTTAAGCATCTTTTAGGGCACCCTCATGAAGTGTGTGGGTTTGTCGGAGAGGTAAAGGAATCATCACCACGTGTTATTCAGGTGGAGAGAATTGAAGGGCCGTGTGACTTGATTGCAGAGGTTTGGGCAGTGACAGGGAAGAGTTCAGTATGCATTATACATAATCAAGTCGATTTGGATACATACTGGGATATATATGATGACAAAACACACATGGACGAAAGTTTTGGAGCCACCTCTGACATTTATCCAAATACAGAAGAGGAGTCTCATTCAGGGGTGTGCTCGAAATCCAGCTGGGGTATATAGACAATATATTAATGGATTGACATCTAGAGCTGTCTATTTTTACAAATCTTTCGTGACAATGCTGGAAGTAGCAGCAATGAATTCACAGCATAATTTATGAATTCAGTCCCATATAATGCCAATCGGCCGTGAGTGCTATGGAGTGTCCGATAGGAACATGGAGCAATGTACCCAAAGGAGCAGGATTGTGGACCTCCAAAGAAGTGGTAGGAATGCTGTGAAATGGTTGAGGGCAACTATAGAAAGTTTACAGGTGCACTGGGAGCTACGTGGAGCGCTTTGGAGCATAGCATAATGATACAGGTGTGTTTGGACGCCTCTCAAGCCCCATGGAGAATTCTGGAAAATGGGTGCCAGGCCAGGGAGGAAATTGAATTTTCTTGATAGCGTCCACCTTGAATATCGCTCAAGAGCTAAGGAACGGAGCTGGTGGTTTCGAAATTTGATCAGGCAGATACCTGGGCCTGGAGTTTCAAGAAGAGGTATATATTTCTGGTATTGAAGTTTCCACCTTAGGGTTCCTATTTATCTTGCTAGACAAAACTTTGATGCCATTTTTGCAGAATACCCATCGATGCTCAAAGGAACTGCAGCTCTTGCACTCATTGTGCTTAGCTCTTGCTTCCAACAAAGATTGTAAAATGTCTTTCAAGGCTTGGCTTTTAATCGTATTGACTGGCGTAAATTTCTTCTTCTCTGTTTGATGTTTGTTGGAGTCAGAACCTTTCTCAATGTTCATTTTTCCTTGATTCCCTTTGTTACCATCATCACCATACTTTTTCCGGTTACTCTTCCAATCCTTGAACATGCAATTATTTGGATGGTAAGTATTTTTCTCTTGCAGCCTTCTCTCACAAGCATAGCCAACTTGTTTAAGCAGTAATTCCTATTCTGTATCATTATTTGGTGAAATCCTCAAAAAGAACATTTGATCCTTGATACCTTTGTTGAGTCCGCTATGTAAATCCTCCTGCCATGCAATTTTCAACAAGCAAACTTGGTAGTTGAAGTCCTCCATCTTTACAATTTAGTTCAGAATGTCTCCCTTGTACTATACTTTCTTCATTTTTCAGAGGCATTACTTTGCTCTCTCCAGGTCGGTTAATTATTCCTCCATACTACTGGAGAAGGCTGGCCATGTATCAAACTGAAAATGATGCCTAAGCTGTTTTTAATGGTTGTTGTACCAGGCCAAGGCTGTACCTCAAAGAATACTTCCAACTGAGCTAATCCTGTTGTCATCATTGTTATAATCATCTTTGATGTATCCGACATTGTGATCTACTCCTGTATTTCTATGGCAGTAGAACTCATTGTTGTCTGTTGTGTCTCCCTCAAACGTATAGAGAAGTTGGATTTTCCACTTCTTACTTGGGTTTGGAGCTCCGGGTGTCAAGGGTGGTAGTTATGGTGGTGACGATGGTGATTCACTATAATCTGTTCCATCCGCAGGTGGAAGTGGGTAGAGATCATTGTCTCCACTGTCAGAGGAGCAAGAGCTTCTCCCGACGAAGGTGGAAGACATGGAGCCACCAGGTGGATCACCTCAAATACCTCCTGTGTGGTCTCCCCTGCCCTTGGTCCCTGGAGTCATAGCTTCTTTAATCCAAATTTTTGTTCTATTTTAATATAATATTGAACGCAGAATCCCTTGTCATCAGGTTTTGCATCCCCTTTCTTTGGTGTCGACAGTGACCTAGCCAGAGAGTGAAATAATATCTTTATTCTTTCATCTAATAGCTGCATCTGCCAGGCGCTAGTGAATTATTTGAACTTCCACTCAATGTTCTTCTTGATCCTTCACTCCACCGGCTTTCTTTCCCTTTCTGCACTATCTGCCTTCTTCTATGCTTCTTCCTGTATATCTTGCATCTGCTTTGTCTCTGCTTAAGCCTTTGCATATGACCCACACTTTATTTTGCGATCTTGTCTTACTTTGAATTGGATGGGCACAACTTCTGGAGATTGAAGGTATACTTGGAGTGCAATGCATCATTGGGATCATTCCCTATTAACACACAGAGTTGTGAGGGTATTTCAGGCCTTTCCACAATGTTGGATGCGCTCACTGAGAGCTGATCAACATTCATCCTAAGCTTCAGTAGATCGGACATTCATTACAGAAAAGCCTGCTTGGACAATAGCCACAAACATTCAGGATTAGATGACACTATCAGAATGCTTTGCAAATTGACCCTTTTATACCGTATTCACTCCCTGGCCAATGGCATTATATATCTCATTCTGCTGGTTGATGAGCTCTGCGTTAGCCTGGGTGAATATTGGATGGGCCATTTGTATTTCAAAATTCTTCTCTTTTGCTTGCAGAATAAAGGTGTCCATTCATCCCAACTTCACATTGATTCCATCCGAATGTTGAAAAATCCACTCCAGAATATCATTCTTTGTAATGGGCTGGTATTGCATCACCTGCTTATATTTATCACCTGATAGAATCAATCAATTTTTGATTTTTATGTCAGTATAGGCTTCCTTCAACTGGTGATCCAATCCAGCTCCGTTTCTGGCTATTACTGTTATACCAGACAGCATCTGTTTGATTGGTAAATATGGTATCAAGTTTTCACTTCTCACAGAAGCTGTTTTGATGGCTCATGGTCTGGATGTTCAGACATATATAACAAGTGTGGTGATTCTTGGACCCAAGAACATAGGAATTGGTATAGAACCACAGAGGGTACTGGCTCCAATGATAATGGAAAAATGTCAACAGACAGCATCAAGACTGCTTAATGTGAACTGAATTGGATAGACAAAAATATCTTCCACAGAACAGTTTCTTTGCTTAAAATATAATATCACATCGGGAGTATCACTTCAGGTTTACTGGTTCAAATATTAATTTTACTTATATCAGGACTGCTTCGATGGTAGGTTGAAAGCTTCACTTGGAATGCTGTATAATCATGTAAAGATTCTGAATGAAAAGAATTGACTTTCCAATGCATATGTTCAGGTTTGTTCTCCATGCATGCAAAGATGATTCCTTTCTACCCTCGAAGAACCCAGAGGTCTTTATACCTCTGTCTTTGGTTTCTATCAAATACTTCTAACTATGCTGTTCTCTAAAGCTTCTGTACCCAACCACATTAACACCAATGATCTTTCCTTCGTAACTAACACTGGACCCCATCTCCAGATGCTTGTATTATGTTTATCATAATTAGATTATAATCAAACTGATGGTATTTTTAATGATATCAGCCCTGGGGCTTCTGCTTTCAGACTGTTGGTACTCTTTCTATCTGGTAACTTGCAGGTGAATGAACTTTATGCGATCGAGGATAGCTTCACTGTTTCAGAGTGGCCAATTTCCTTATTTTGGTGGTGAATAGCTGTGCTGTTCGCAGCGATGCATTCTCCAGCGTCATTGTATGGAGCAGTGCATTCTCAAGCTTCGTCCAGTTGGGAATTGAATTTCTATTCAGAGCGTTGCATTCTGTGGATTTGGTAGAGAGTAGCTTCCCTATTCAGAGCGGTGGATTCACAATCTTTGATCTATAGAAATTAGCTGCACTATTTCCGGTGATGTATTCTCTAGCATTGTCGTTGGGTGCAGTGCAATCTGTAGCTATGATATTTGGAGCGGTGTATTCTCTAACTTGATCAGATAGAGAGCTGCTTCACTATTCAGAGTGGTGTGTATTGCAGCTACGCTTTGCTCTCCAGAATAAGTGATAGCCAATGACAGTTTAGTGAAGTACATTGCGAGTGAATGTGTGCATTCCCACTCAAATGATATTATGCCAGTTCTAACAATATAACAGAAAATGCTTATGGTATCCATTACTCTGACTACTAAAAGTTAGAATGAGTTTTCAAATGCCGGAAGTCCAAAGTTAGAATTGCAGTGCTGTCTACCATGGATATTGAAATTTGGTGGAATTCAACTGTGGTATTTGTAGAGTGGGCATACAGATTGTGAGAATTTACATGTAATGGCATAAAAACCATATTTCTGGCAATTACAAGCCTTTATTTACAACTAAGGATGAATAAATTATTGTCACATATATAACGGAGATGCTGGGATCGTTTTATTACACAATCTTTTGGATATCGTAATGGCATACAATTAAATTACACCATTTCATCAGAATATTCAATGACATATTTGATCATCTTGATAGTATTATGCATACTTTGGTACAGAAGAAAACTCAATGGAAAGAGAATCTGTACTTTGGTTTGAAGTTTGCAAGCTAAAAGCTGTCCAAATATTCCTCCAAGGTCATACCAGACACAGACATGCTCTTCATTGCAGTACATATCCATGATCAATTTGGGATGTTGGGATTATTGGTCAAATTGGGCATGGCTATTGATATTATTTCTGAGAATGAGGGCTGCTTCACTGCCCAGTATGAGGATGCAATCATGACATATATGGAGCACAAATACTGCTTCAAAAATCAATTTACAACCTCTGGAAAATATCAAACAATACTAAATCATAATCTATTTTCCTCCAGAAGAGTGACTGGGCCTGTTCAATCAACTTATGATCCGTATGATTTGTTCAGTAATGATGAGCATTTTAAACCTGCAAATACAGAAGACTATACTCCAGAGTACAGCAATCACCCAGCATGCTTATTGACAGCCACCACACACTATTTCAATTCAACACTCAAGGTATCCAAAAATTAGAAACAAATCAATTTCAATCCTGATACTTATCATTCTGACCCCACAGAGATAAGCAGGGCTTTCTGGATGCACAATATATCTGATGGGTATAAACAGCAGGAAATTATGATCACAAAGTATACCGATCTAGCCAATATAGCATAGTATATCATCTTGATTATGCCACACAGGATTGGGGAGGCAGCCAACTTTTCACTTGTCTGGGTAGTAATTGGGTGAAGGTATTCAAGAGCTATTGGTGAAATACTTTGAGATAAAGTAGTAGTTTGGCAGTTTGTGAGAAGTAATCATGGTCATTTGACTGGTGATATAGCACTAATAGATTCATCAATATCTGATAACAATTTGGAAATCATGACAGAAGCTGAGGAAAAAAAGTTGCTCTGGATGGCCAAGGTTGATGACATTGTGGAGATATGGCATGGCAGTGATGACCTACTTAAAACTCAGAAGAAATTATGTGCCCAGAACACACAAATAACAGATATGGGTTAAATTTCAGACACTGAAAAGACAGTTAAAGTATCCTGGTCAGCCTGTAAATATAATAGTGTTGCAGCATTCAAAATGCAAAAAAAATCTCCTCTTCCACCTTCATTATATATGGCTATACATCCAGATATACTCTCTCATAAGAATATAAGAGGAGATATGGTTGCGAACGTAGAATTTTGAATATAGTAGAATAGTAACTTAGTGCAATTATTGTTAGAATGCAATTGCACTCCTGCAAAGTGCCTATTTACTGGGCAGCTACCCAGTTGCCATTCAATCTCATGACAGATCAATTATGCTTGTGACAAAATCCAAGTTCTCAACATCCAGCGAATATATAGAAATAACTGCCATCCTAGCCGAAGTAATGATGATTGTTGTTCCAACATGAATTCTGACACTAATTATTGCCTCTATGGGAATAGTAACTTGGACAATCCAAACTATAATGAACATGATATGGAGGCTAACAATAATAATGATATAGATACATGTGATGATTCTGATTTCATTGATATGATTGAACAGCTATATATTCATGCTACCCCTGACATTACTGGCTGTATCAGCCCAGTTTGAAAGTCAAATCACACAGCAACTTCAGTCATTATGAACTCTTCACTCATCAATACGGATGAAGTATGGAAAAGACAAGTAAATATGTGACAGTAGAGCAGTGATCAGTATTTGATATTTCTTTTGGTTTTCTGTTTCTTATTATTGTGCATTGGTATCTTTTATTTTGTAATTTTCTTGGTTATGATTGGGAAATGTTTTGTTTTTCATACATGAATGATGAAAAGGTATTTAAGATACCATATTAAAGGAATACAAAATGTTGAGTTCATTGTAATATCATTTACCCAAGTATGAAGTTAATTTTAAAGATGAAATTTGAATAGATATGAATGAAATGTGTGAAATATAGGCAATAATAGGACTATATATATAAACAATACTAAAATATTTGTGGTGATTGACACATACCACAACTTACTGGAATTTATTACAGTACAAGTTTAAATATAGTTTGGGCTGACTTTTTTTTTATTACAAAGTTATACTATCAGGTTATAATATATATTTCATCAATTATAGTTATGATATGAAATTTGACTGAAGCGGGTGAAATAACAGTCAAAATCATCAATATGAATCATTTGATTGATTAAATTGCCAATATGAAAGTTGCATATACAATTGTATGCACCAACTTTTGACTCTGTCAAATAACTTGGAAATTTGAGTAGTTCCAATATATGAAGTTGATCCAAACTGTTCATTCTGGTTCTGTTCTACTGGCAACCTTACAATCAATTTGGAAATAGTTTGGTTCCCATCCATACTCAATCTGGAGCCCCCAGGTTGCAACCATTCCAATCACTAGATTGTTTGTATAGTTTATTGCACTAGATTAATAAGGTGCAGAAATTATTGTCTACCAACCAATGATACTGTGTGTTTCTGGATGGGGATAAGTTTGGATAACCTCTTGGAGTTGACTACTAAATAGATTCCAGTAAATTTGAAGAATCATTTTGTTATAGAGAATACTGAATCAGATATAATAGGGCTTCATGATATGGTTCAAGGATTTGCAACTGGGTTGGTATGTCAGACTGGGGGTATGTTGATTGTTGAGGAGAGACGTCAACTTCTGATAGAACTCTTGCAAAATGGATGCAACTGCTGTAGGCATCTTTTAGCAGTGAAAGGAAATACAGTATTTCTATTACCACAATCCAATCAGAGGTGTAGTATTTTCCACTGTCACTGCAGCCTGATAGCACATGGTAGTACTTGAACAATACTATCAACTTCAATGCTTTTTATTTGTTTTTCCTGTATATTATACTATTCAGTACTTGAAGTAATCAATTTTGCAATCAATTGAAGTTTGATCAGTATTCACTTTGAGTCTCTGTGTTTTGTTAGGTTAGTTATCCAGGATTGTATTTGATGAATTCCTTAAGTAATTGAATTGTTCAGAATACTTTCAAATTTGATATATCAGTTCAAAATATAGTCAAATCAATTAAAACCTAGTGGACCAACAAGTGGAAAAAATCAACTAATATGACTAAACAAGATTTTGAAACATCATAACAATATGATCATATCTTTGAACACTTTGACATATACTACCACACTGCAAACAAGTGGTTCAGATTATGTGTGAAAAATATGGAGAAGGAACAATCCGTGGGGACCATATTAAGAAACCAATTTTGCTCTTTTCAAATTAACTTCATTTCTGTTTCTTCAAATGAATACTGTATTTGATATATACTAATCTTTGTCATACTGCCACCAATTGCAGTAGTATTCTGCAGGATTAACATTTTCATTAGAGTAGATTTGAACAACATATAGTTCAATTGTTTCATCTATACCACATAACTATATTCAGAGTTGCTATAGGAATTTTTTATGTTTCAATAATATTCCTACCGCTATTCATTCAGATCATTTGTCTCTATAACCCTTTCCTCCATCCTCTCTGCCTCCTCGTCCACCTCCTCTGCCATATTGCTCTTTTTCAATTCTAACTGGTCTTTCAGCTGACATTCCTTTACTGGGCACTGCTTGTCATCATCATTAGAGTTAACCAATGTTGGATTCCCTCATCAAGGAGGCAGGGTTCAGTCGAGCAAAATCATTGCTCAACAACAGGCAAAAACAATTTGTGAAATGACTAATCAAATTACAAAATAGTTATAGAGGAGCTCATATTATAGAAGAGAAGAGTGAATTGGCAAAAACCTTAAGAAAATACCTTGGCATCGAGAGAAAGGTGGAACAAAACCCCATACCAGAATGCGAAGTGAAGGCAGAAGCAAAAAATAATCATATCTGCAAGACCGCAAGCTCTAAGGAAAGCACATTATAATAGTGATGGGCTTGTCTATTTGACGGACAGATCAAGATTGAAACATAGAAGAGTACGATGCATGGAAGTCTGAATGGCAGAAGAATGAGAATAGAAGAATGAATAATACCACCTCAGGAAAGATAAAGAAGTGTTTGACCAGGAATGCTATGCCATTTTGGAAGCAATAAGGATGGCAGAAGTATCATCAAATAGCAAGAAACTCAAGATGGTTATAGTGTTCTCCAAAACCACCACATGATCAACAAGGTCCAACATACGAGACTATACCTGGAACAGAGTATCACCATCCAGACAGTTGAACACAACAATGAACAATTTCCAAAAGGCATCCAGGTGATTAACGGATGGACATAGTCCCATGAAGGTGTTGAAGAAAATGAGAAAGCAGACAAAAATGTGATGGCCACAGCCCAGGAGGAAGAGAAGGGGGTCAAGGCAATAGCACAAGTATACCAAGAAATGTTACTTGAAGGAATTTGGAGGGAGGTTACAGAAGTCAAGTAGACAGAAACAGAGGCATGCTGAAAGGTATAGTTTGACAAAAAGGCAATTTACAGAATGAATAAGTGAAGCACGATACCAGTGGAAGTGAGCCTAGCAAAGAAGTCAATCGTATTGAAATACCTTATTTTCAAGGTGGGCTGCAAAGTTACTACCATATACTTAGACAGACTCAAGGAGAAAGACAGCCAGGAGTGCTGATAGTGTCAGCAAAAGAGGCAGATGAGGAAACACTTGTTCAAGTGGTGCAAAAAATGGAAGAAACAGCAGGACACTCTTTGGAATGAGTTGAAGGCAAAGTACAAGTGGAAGGAGAGGATGTCCAAAGTGCCAATGTCTCAAATATTTGATACAAACAAAGCCATCAAGCTGATGATTGATTTTTTTTTTGGCACAAATATGAAAAGAGTCACAGGGGTAAACAAAAAGAAAGGAAATAACAAGGCCGAAGGAGAGGAGGGTGGAAGCAGCAGTGAAGACGAGTAGGGAGGGAATGTGGAGAAGGGCAGCAGAGAACGGAAATATGTTGGTTAATTCAGGCGAATGGGGGGAAAATTAGTGAGCATGACTTGGATATAGCTCAGGCGGTGGAAGTGCTTAAGGAATAGGTGACATAATGGCTGCAAGCGGCAAAATACAATATGATAATAAACAAACAAACATAATATTGGATGATTATATTGCTTACTTGAATAATTGACAATTAATATCCCTGTCATTCTACAATTCTCCATATGGGAATCCGAGTTACAAATTTGATCTACTTAATAGTTATTTGGCAAATATATATTAACATCATGCTTATAATTGTGACAATGTTTGTTGTTATCCTGCCTATGATCAATATTATTAAAGTCATTTGCAATAGAAATATCTGAAAGATATTTCTCAATTATGTTTTCCTCTATCTCATGGTCATCATTGATGAAACTGTTGATAACTGAAAGGGTGGGTATAGATACAGGCAGGAGAGGGGCAACAGGCTCAGTTGGCTTGCCAATGATAAGGCAGTTTAACTAAATCTGCATTCCAAAATTCACTTGGTCATGCCATAGTTCTAGCAATCCCGACCAGTGGTTCTCAAGTTTGATATATAATGCTTGAGATATCAATACAATGCATATAGTAGACAACACACCTTAATCTTGTTAATGATATTCTTCTGGGAAAATAGAAGCTGCAGACAGTACTTCATGTGTCGGTTTGGTTAATGAATTTATTTATTTATTCGTTATATAATATACAAGCTGTACACTATAACAAGTCAAGTTCAAAGAAATAACTATAAACAAGAACAACAAATAAAATTGAACAAAGAAAATACAAACAATCCCTGGCTGAGATGAATCACTCTTCAGCCTTATATCATCCCTGTTCAAGTGAACAAAAAATTTTTATGAAATCATAGAGATCTATAATCCGCTTCATACAATAGTGAAAAATCTTGCAGTTGCATTCTGCCCTGACCTGCATATTATGCAGATTTTTTCCCTGTAGTTTATCCTCCTTCTTTCTTCCCCTGTAATGGTTACATATTCTGTCAAACAATACCTTCCACTTGTTTATTATCATCATCTTCCTCATTATCCCCTCCACTGACACCTAGATGTTCCTCTTCTATGTTGTTGACATTTTCCTGGACTGCAATTTATATATTACTCTGTTCAAGATATTCAATGTTATGAAACTGGCCTAGGTACCACCTATACTTAGCCATATGTATGTCATGCAGAAATATTTCAAAGGTTGTATTACTTGGTCAGTATAAAGATACTGTTTCCTGAGATATCATGGGTGAACCACTTCAATTTCTTTCCACATTGTGTCTTACTCAAGTTGATATATAGAGCTACTCAGAAAAATATATTGTGGTGACTATAAACCTTCATAATGATATACACAGTGTGGGGAGTCAACAGACTTTGTGGGTATTTGATATAGATACCTGTGGAAGTATCCACTTCCAGCTTCTAATTGTATGACTATAAATGCGAACTGGTAGCTACCACTTGTAATAATGTGGTCTGATTTGGTATGGAAAGTTCCAATTAGTTTTTCTCATTGCTGGATATTGCATTTACCACTAACTCCATTTCTGTATTTCAGCTGCTCAGATAACTCACTTGAGATAGAATAAAGAGGTATTATAGAAAATTGGTGATTTTCCAAAAGCGGCTTTTTTCAACATGTTGGCAAGTTCATTTCCAGGTTCATCTGTATCACCAAGAAGCTATTTTACTATGATCACACCTTTGAGTATATGGAAATGATTTGAGACCTCAGATATTGCCAGTGAAGTGGACTGTCCAGGGCTGAAATTAAATGTAATAACATGTTGTATGGCAAATGAATTGTCTGAGAATCCAAATATATCTTTTGATGAGATATTAATGTTGATATATTTGAAAGTATTCTTGGGGAGCTTTGAGAATTTTCAGTAATTCTGTATTGTAAACTTCCAGTTGATAGTCAATTGGGTAGATTGCTTCAATGACTGCTTTATTTATCATCTCAACAACAGTTCCTGCCCCAATATTTTCCTTCCATATTGATCCAGCTGTATAGCACACAATATTGCCATCCTCTCCTTTCAACACTCCACACTAATCTACATGGGATTCAGCTGATTCATCTTTTCAATGTGGATTGAGATTACTTTCCACAGTGCTTTCAATTGATGGTAGCCAGATTGTAATTGAGTAGATTGCTAACTTGAAACTGTTTCAGATCCAGGGGCTGAAAATAGATGAAATTTTGATAAAATGTATTTACAAATTGCGGTTATTTTATTGCATGCTGTCCCATGGGATACAGAGTCCATTAGTATTTCTGGACTCAACAGTTTCATAGAATTGAGGGCAAGTATAAGGACATTATAATCAGATTTGGTATCTTTCAAAGAATGTAAGAATTCAAAATGCATAATTTCTGGGCATATGATCAAGTTGTATAGCTATTGAAGAGAGGGCAGATTCATTGTCAAGGACTGTATTAGGCAATATATAGAAGGATCCAAGAATGGAATAAAGGACCATGTATTGAATTGTTTCAAACTTTTGTTTATATGATGCTTGGCCCTTTCACCTTATTTCAGCTCCAAAGTCAGAAACAGATACGATACATGCATTATACAATTGGTGGACAGAACTGGGGGTTAGTCCTGATTCAGCATTGGCTAGTGATTTGGGACTCCCATAATCTTCCCAACAAGGCTAAAATACTTGGTATACAACCATAATCTGCGGTAAGCAACCATAACACATGGGTAAAAGCCATAGTAAATCTCCGTTACAATTGCACGGAAGCTTTTCTTGATAAATCAATAAAATTCTGATAGAATGAAAACAATTCTGTCATATTAATGTGTTAAATACAGAGTTTAATTAAGAGACTTTAGACTCCAGTAGCTATATCAGTGTTGGTACAAGTTGCTATTTGAAAGTTCATAATTAGGAACTTAACTTCAAGAGAACAAACAAAATTTCCCATTTCACAGAATCTAGTCTGTCAAACTATGTAATTTTTGTAGAAAGCCGTTTGACAGACTGCGCAGAATCTTCACTATCCACTCACCACAAAAGCTAAAATATACTGAACATCATTTCTTCAAAGTAGAAAAAACATCCCTAATGTTCCTAAAAATCAAGATAATACAACATAAAAATAAGCCTTAAGAGATATCATGTGTAAACCAAAGGTCTACAGGCGGTAGTGTTTGAATTTTATAAGTATAATGAAACGTGGGCGATGAATAAAATTGGTGCTGCTAATCTAGAATGATGGGATTGTAATACTGGGAGCCACTGCCGTACAAATGGTTATCATGTCGTTTGAAACCTGAAACCTTCTGCGAAGATCCTAGCTCCTCGTGACCGAACGTTCCTTTCGATGATGTTAGCCTATCTGTGAAATACAATGGCCGTGGAAACAATGCTGACATCTCCTGGACAATCTCAACATCGTCGGAATCGGTCACAGCCTCAATGGTCGAGTATCGATTTGGCTGATTATGCGTCACATTTGCGAGTTCCAATGCGTTACGGACATCCGACTCTTCCAATGCTTTCCTGACTTGCCTCAGCAAGGCTTCCGCCATTACAGGCGGTACGGCGTTCCCAACCTGCCTTCTCTGCTGTCCAAATACTCCTTCGAATTGATGATGTTCCGGAAATGTTTGGATACAGGCCAATTCACGTACCGTAAATCTGCGAAGGAAACTGGGATGGACGTCGTAGCAGCCACTACCTGCCTTGACTGTCGCCTTCAAGGGAGCGTCCCAGAGCTGAGGAGTTAACCTTGGCTCAGAGAAACGTAAATGTGGTCCACCAAAAATCTCGTCAACTTTATCGGCGTCTGGGTCTAAGTGACCGATGGCATCGCGCAAGGTACGAGGTGGGAGCAGACCAAGCTCATGCCAATGCTCAGGTGAGCTTGAAGGGAGACCGTACGTTGGCTTCGGGAATGGAGGAAGGCGTTCGCCCGGACTATACTTCATTAGAATTCGTCGGTGTGGAGATATCCCGGGCAAGACTCTCACCAAGATGCTATCATAAATAACCGTCGCCTGGTTTGAGGAACCCCATATTGTACACAATGAAGAATATCCCACTGTACTGAAAACCCTGCAGCAATGAAGCCTGAAACTGCAGCCCGAAACCAATCCAGCCGGTAAACTAGTCCGAAAGCTTGCTCAAATGTGGCAAACCGCGGAATTATCTTCTCTAAGCAAGTAGTGATACAGAGACCTGCAGCTTCATTATTTTCATCGTCTTTTCCCGCAATGGTGTGTGCAACAGAATGCGGCTGGCAGGGAGGAGAAAGGTGCACTACATCAACTTGAAGCTCCTTCCCAGCAAGTGCGGTGAGAAATAAATCAACCGGAGCGGGGTATACTTGAGCGTCAGGGAAATTCTTGGAATATGTGTTGCACGCGTCTAGGTCGTGGTCGAATCCCCAGCTATTGATAAACCCCGCAGCTCGGGCACCGCATGCCATTCCTCCTCCTCCACAAAAGGCGTCCCCAAATGTATACCTCCCACTCGATGTTGAAGCACATACAGTACTCCCTCTCCAAACATTTTGCAACAGACGATCGGACACACGAAACATGGAGTCAGCCTCGTCCTCACGTAAACGTCTCAAGATACCCGAAGACATAAACATCGTTGCTGAAGATGTAGGTATTGAAACTTCCCATCTGCAAACCAGCTTGCCTTCATTCTCGACCGCCGCCTTCGTTCGTCCTTTAACATCGTTATGCGCAGGAAATGATGCATTTGTTAATATCAAAATACGTAATCTGCATATACAAGATACGGACACGTTATCCTCCTTCCTGTACATGGCCACTTCGTTAAGTTTTGGTGGTAAAAGCCCGTTGAAATATTTGCAACGCTTGAATCGCGGTCCTCGTAGCAACACGTCTTGACCCTCGGCCGTGATCCGCTCCACAATGGACCGTATGCGGATAAAAGTCCCATCCAACAGCTCCACCGATTTCCCAGGACGATAGATCTGTCCTTTAAATTCCACTTGAAGCAAATCGATATCCGCTCCAGATGCTTGGGAGTTTTTATGATGCATCTGTTGATATGGATGAGCAATGGATGGCCCCGCATTGGTAACCCAAGTCTGGGCATGATGGGGGAACACTGCAAAAAGTCAGTAATTACCAGTCCAGCAAATTTGAGTCATGTGAAGAACGTGTTGCGTTGTCGTCTTCGTTCTCATTCAAGCCAAACACATCTATATTAGTTAGCATTCGTCAGTCCAAAGGGTTCACCAGGAATCATGCCTATATCAGCGAGGTCGATGACCGATGATTCACTAGGTCTGGACTTCAACATGATAATTAAGGTGTTACAGCGTGAAATTGGTTTTACGTCGATAATTTCAATGAAAAAGTGGGCCATTTAAATATATATGCGAAGGGCAAAAAGAAATACAAAACCACTAGAACAAAGAAAATAAAACCAACAATTCAAACAATTCAGTCACAATCAAACTGTTGGTGATGCACGGAAACTCCCAAAGAATGATGCAAACAGTTTGCTCAAACTTCTAGCTGAATATCGGCATTTCCATTGAGAGACATTCATTCCAGTTCAAGCCAGCACTGCTCTGAATTTATGGTAGCAGAAGCCTCTGCTCTGAACGTAACTCACTTAATTATATTAGGCTGACAGCCAAAAGGGAGTGAAACTTATCATGTGCTCCGAACTGAAATTTCAGCGTATTAGGCCGACAGGATAGGTGAATAATTTATCGCATCAAGTACAGTCACCACTTCGGAGATGTCTTTGGTTGGTGATGGCGCGACAGGGGGTGGGGCACAGCCTTGCTGGTTGCCACTAACAACGATCATAACAACGATTTTCAGCCGTGTTTGAGGCAAGCTTTGCAGAGCCATCGGTTGCCACCCTGTCGCGCCATTACCAACCAAACGACATCAATGACTGTAGTGGTCACTTGCACAGTCGTACTAACAGATGCCAGGAGGTGCTACAAAGTGTTCTGAAATGAAACTTATACCCTGGAGTCATGAGATATGGAAAATATCTTTTATACATTAGCATGGTCTCATGTATAATAAGTTATATGAGTGATATCATGATGATTAAGTGCAAGTCTATTGTTTATCTATATGATGCCAGTGAGAGAAGCATGTACTGCTCTCAGGCTTACAAAGAAATTCTGGAGGATTGCATATAGGGTACTTGATCTGTATGAGTCTAGGTCATCACCTCCTATTCTATCCACCAGCTTTGAATTCAAATCTGCAAATAATAAATTTGCATTATCTGCCAATCTTGATAAGGTGATAAGATTCTTGTTTCAAACCAGTGGCACCTGTAAGATAACTGTGTATCAACAAAAACACTTTTTGCTTGTTGAGGTTTCTGAGGTTTCTGTTGGGTTTCTGAGGTTTCTGCCAGATTTCCAAGACTGCTGGAATATGCCTGTACCATTACACCTAGCAAGTTGGCAGCAGGGTCATGTTCGACCTCCTTTGATTTCCCTGATTGGATGTCATCGGCTATTGCTTGCCTCAGATGCCAGAGCCAATCTTTTTGGATGGCTACCAAACAAATACCCACACCACTGATAAGGAACAATGGCTAGTCAATGGCGGCAGTAGTTTCTACTTTGAATCGTCGATAACAAATAAACAGCTGAATGGTATTGGCCATCATGCTGACAACTTGCCACCAACAAACGGACAACTGGCAAACAGCTGAATGGCACTAGCCAAAAGTTGATGACTGCTGGAGGCCAAAGAATACCTGCCAACTTTGAACATCAAAACTCCTGTCTATCGAGAGAGGTCTATTCGTCTGGAAGTCATCAGATTGAAAAGATACCACTGGTTTGGAGGCACAAGCCCACAACATCAGGAAAAACAAAAACTACATTGCCAAGCTCTCTAACGTTGTCAAGTATGACAACAAAATGTTTGAATTTGAGTTTCAAAAACTCTGGGCGAGCAACACACTCGATCGCATGCATTGTCAAGCATTGATAACAAATGCACAATGTTTTCCTGAACCTGGTTCCATTGTCGTGATTTTCGCCAACTCTTCATATACCATTCACCAACTGATCATCAATGCCAAATATCTCCAATATGACAACCATCCTTGTCTATTCCTGAGTGAAGATTCTACTTATGCAAAAGCTTCGGTTACTTGTTACAATGCATTTATCAACCATCAACAATGTCGTTCACCTTTTGCAATTGGTGTTGTAATTCTGAAGTTCAGGTTCAACACTTAATGTCTCCATTCTTGCCTGTCTCAACCGTGATAATAATATTGTCACACTTTTCAAGCTCTGTAATACGAATGTGAATATCAAGCGTATAGCTCTTGAAATACTTGTGCTCCTGATTGTGTTGCATAGCATCTGTTCTATTGAAGCATTAGTTTCTCACAATACGATGATTCTCAAGATAGCCATAATCCAAATTCTTTGATTCAATTTAATCCCATTGAAATCCTCTGAGAACAGTAGCCACAATAACAAGCAGATTACGCATTGACACGAGCAGGAATGGCAATACCAAGAGAAACAGCAGTGGCAGCAACAGCAATATAACAAGCATATTACGCATCAACATGAGCAATAACAAGAGAAATTCAGCACCAGCAACAGCAGCATCAATATCAACAGCAGCAGCATCAACAATAAAAACAAACAGATTATGCATCAACACGAGCAGGAACGACAATAAGAGTCATTCAGCCCCAGCATCAGTCATTCAGCCCCCGCATCAGCATCACCAGCAACAGCAGCAGCAACAGCAGCAGCGACAGCAAAATCACAAGCAGATTGCGTGCCGATACGACCAGGAACGACAATAACAAGAGAAATTCAGCAACAGCAACAGCAACAGCAACAGCAACAGCAATAGCAACATCAACAGCAGCTATCAAACCTGGTCCTTGGCAAGTGAAGAATCAATGTTGTCCTCCGAATGTGTAGCCTGATCATCCAGAGGGGTATTCTCATTGTTTACCACAGTATTAGTGTCACTTGTATTGACCTCAGTGAAACTTGAATTTGAATTGGTCTCTGACTGCTGAAAGAGTAAATTGTCAGCCAGCACCGTGCGCTCATGTATGAGTACAAATTCCTGGTCAGTTGAAGCAAGGTCCTTGGGGATCCAAGGGAGGAAATCCTCATCATGATTGGCCTTGTCATTCCAGCCGATGATCAGAATGTCCTCTCGATGCCTGCACTCTTTCCACTTTGTGCAAATTGCCACATGTATATTGGAGATCTTTTTTGCTTGCACTTCTGCCAATGAAAACAGGAAGTCATCTTCCAGATAGTTGAAAGCTACTGCCAAATGCGAGTTGGACTCCCTCGTACAATTGAAATGATACATTCAAGCAGCTGGGGAAGTAGGTGAAAAGTCGTGAGGAGGTAAGTAGGTGCCAGTCTTATAGGTCCACAGAGCATACCAGAGCGCCGTCGCAGCGAGGATAACAAAAGTCGGGTTAATCATTCTGATCATCGGCCTATCGGTATTTCCAAGTTGTCTCGTCCCACTGAAATAGGTACTGTAAATAAGCTTCGTGATTTCAAGAGTGGCAAATCAGAAGCAAAAGTCGTAATGAAATATCAGCCATCAGTAGAGTAAATTATGCATCAAATCAAGGGCAACATGCATCGCGATCCGCACGGGGACTGGTCAATCCATTCATCTCCAAAAGCCAGCCCACATTCTCGATACCTGCACCTCCGGCTGATCATTCAACTGATGCAGTGACTGAATACTCTGTTTCGCCTTATAGGCCAATGTACTACGAACTGTAGTGATTTTGGCCATGCACTGTTTGTCAGTACTGAACCAACGTGTTTGAACGAAGCACTCACTCTTGCCAACCATTTTTGTGTTGGCTCCATCCCAACATCCCTTGGGTTATTGCTCTTCAAGCCTTTGTGCCAGCAGATATGTAGCTGTGCTGTTTGTGTTGCCGGCCCAGCACATGGGTACTTGAACAATGTCAAGTGGAATATGGTATTCTTCATCACGTCAGGAATCCTGCCTGTGATGCCGAGGATGCTCAATTGGTCAGTGGATTCACAGGCTGCAAGAATCTCTGTGATTTCCTCAAACATTGGCTCATATGTCATAACTTCTCTGAGTGACCTGCCCACCTGGCATGCAAGCTTACTATACTCAGTAGGAAAGCGCTTCTGAGTGAAAAACATCAGCATCATGTCAAGTAAATTACTCGTTTACATAGGGGTCGATTACTTTACTCTTGCTAGTTGCCCTTGTGAGAGCTTCCTTCTCCACTTTGTGTGTAACTATTGGTACATTGGCACAATTTGGCACTTGTGCAGGTGGAGTCAGATACTCCGGTGAAAGTTGTTTCCCTAGAGATGATGTTGAAGGTGCCACATATGGGACTATGTACAGGCTCTATTCATTGCGACACAGAGATTCTTCGTACAGATCGAGGATTTCTACTCTCTAACTTCTGGTTGATGGTGGAGGGGGAGGCGGAGGAGAAGGTGGAAGATTGACTTTGGTTGAATATTTGAGGAATTTGTACTCGTTATAATTGTGATGGATTCTCCTGGAGCGACGACAGGGGTGAGGAGAGGATGATTGTCATGAGTATCTTAGTCTTTGTGCAGGTTTCATTCGCTGTGACAAAGCAGTGAAGTTCTCTGCCATCATAAGAGAGCATGAATAAGGGCTAAGACAAGTACAAGGATAAAGTAGTAGATAAGGGGTAAAGGCATACACTGAAAGAACGAAGAACTCGTTCATTGCGGTGAAGAATACTTTTGTTCAAACGGCGGCTTTGGTAATCTCATTTCCCTCTTTACTTGCCAAGAATATATTCGAAATGATATCATCGCTTAGTGCTAAATAGATTGTCAGTGAGCCTGTTGACGTGGAGCTCCGGCAACCAAAATGTAGCGCGTGGTATTCATTTGTTAATTTGACGATATTGGTCTACCAATGCCGAAACCGCATGGTCAGCCGCAAATGATTGTTTTGTAGTATTCCCCAATGAGGAATGGCTTAGCATTTGGGAAGTATGATGTCTTTGATAAGTCCAACAATACACTGGTCACAGCGAAAAACTTCACCATTGGGATAGCGCAAATATTCTGTAAGTATATGTACAGCTGTGCTATTGCACTTGTACAACAACTATTTAATGTTTGCACTTACCTAGCTGACAAATCACATTGCTTACTTCCAGCCAAGACATGGACGGCCGGTTAAGGGCATGGATAAAAATAGATCATTATCAACACCTCCAAATGATCCGAATTTGCATCAAGTACATGCAAATAGCACGAGCATCAAAAGATTTAAAACACAGTGTAATTACAGAATGTCTGCATTGAACTCAAGGAACCATCAATTCTGACAAGAAATACCAACTGACACAAAAGCAATGATAGAACAAAAAACAAAACTACAAAGGCGACCAAAAACGCGATCCAAAACTCCATTTTATTTGTTACCGCCTTCACTGGCATTTAGACCAGTCGGAAATTGATCCCAACGTGTAATCCACTCGTTGAGACAAGCGACCTACTTTTTCTTTGGCCGAGAAATTGTTTCCAGTAACAGAGGATTTATAATGTAGGGATTATCATTGAGCCAGGTAATCTCCGACTCATCAACATCAGTATTTATCCAGTCAGCATATAATCTCACATCCCTTGCCAGAATACATTTCAGTATCCGCTGCTGGCATTTGATATACTTTTGGACAATGATCTCGCTCTTTTGCAGGCTTGTCCAGCTCTATGGGAGAGATTGTGGCTTCCACTTAAATGCCCTATCTTCAATATGTTCTTCTTGGTCAATGTCGTACATGGGGATATCTGGAGCCTCAGAAAGAAGTTCGGATCAGTAGAAACAGAGACGGGTGCCTGGGATCGTTGAATTAGTCTGTGCAGAATCTGATGGGTTGCGATGGTACACAACATATATGAGCGGATCAGCTAAATGGCTCGCCTGAGTGAGCCACCCACTCAATGCTTGGTTGTCATAAGGAATATCCACCTCGTCCATCATTGCAGCCTTCAAAACTCCATGATTCTCTACGGTAACAGACCAGATGGCCCAAATAGTTCTTGTTGAATCAGGGATTGAATGTACCAGTGACTGGGTCAGGTCACACGAGGAGGTTGATGAACCCAAGGAATTCATTGTGACGATGAGGGAATCATCTTCCCGAGGCCATTTATAGGTGAAACTCTGACCTTGTTGCTTCTCAGTCATCTTGGGGGAAAGGTATGCAACTGTAATTGCAATTGGTGAAGAACATTCTGGTGCTGAAACTATCTCTGCAGCTCGTCGGCGCTGTTGTTCAGTTGGCAGGTCGGATTCATTGTCATCATCAGCTGACTGCATATTTGAAAGATTACCATGAGGGATGCGATTTCATACAAAGTTTAACAGCCCATTTCTTTGACTTTGTAGACGATTCACAGAGGCCTGCCACTCCAGCCAATCGAAGAGCCTCCTGGGTGCAATAGTCAAGAGCCGCCAAGAATTGTACAACATTATCAGTCTGTGGGCAATTGTTATACCGCTGGAATTTTGCTGTCTACGGAGGCAATTCCTCGATTGTCCACATGAGATATTCGTGAAAGTCCATCCATTTTTTGTCTTCCGTGTCTTTCTTACCATCGATTCCTTTTGCCAGGTCTTGAGCTCAGGTTTGAAACCTATCTATATTATCTTTCCGCCCAGTACTGGCATCCGTTCCTTCAACAGCAAGCATCTCCGCAACCCACTCAGCATCCTTTAACCCTCTAGCCTTGGCCCAATGGTTTATGTTCTTGGGAGACATCTTTCAAACGAGAAACATAGCTCTGCGAAAGAGCAACTAATGGGCGGAAAATACTTACAAAGTTGTGAGATATGAATTTGACCGTGCAGTCTGACGAGAGATTCCAGCACTCAGGCAGGGAAGTTCAGGCTAAGGAGCATGATTGGAAGTATCAGTAAGAGAGAGTATGAAAAGCAGGAAGAGAAGGCTGGAGAATATGGAGTCATTTCAGGGAAGAGATGGGAGATATATATGATTGGCCACTCCACACCCACCAGGCTTCGTCTTGAATGGCTCTAGTATTATGATGTTGTACTTCTGGTTGAAGCGCATCAAGGATCATGGGTATTTGAAACAAAGTTTGGTAAAGAGTGAGTTACTCATTACAATGCTCAAGATGTTCGTATGATCAGGTTCACAGTTCCGGGGTTACTCGCCCTTGTATTCTAGAACAATGACGTAGTTCGGCCTGATGAAAGTTGATGCTCCTCTACACTTGACTATATGGTGTATAAGTTACCATCATGCTTTCTTTTCAAGCGAGCATCAGAAGAGATGTATATGAGGTACCAATCTATTCGCCCGGATGAGCTGAATATTGCTCCAATACCCTCTTGCAATGCTGTAAATCCGCTCAAGTGATAGTGTTGTTTGGATGTTGTCGTTTGTAGGGAGTTTGTAGGTTCGTGAAGTTTTCTGCGATCAGACCCCAGAGAAGAAAAAAGCATCCACCCCTGGCGTCAAAAACAGGTGATTCAATCAATTGGTCTTACGTGCGATGCTTTTGTTTGACCGAGTGAATTGTTCCACTAGAAACAGATTCCTTTTGCTCAGCCTCTGAAGCCTCATTGATGTTGTGAATTTCTGAATCATGTGCATGTACCGTGGCCGAGCGTATATCTATCCAAAGTCTTCCTTTAAACATCTACGAAATGTTCATGGAGAAAGAGTCGGAAAAACCGCCTGAAACCCAATTCCAGATCAGGGTTACATTTTTCAAAATGGATTGATTGTCATACCACAGCATGATCAGCCCGAGATCGACATTGACGAGGATGAGGAGCCTAATGTTTGCGACCCAGGATCTGCCTCAAGCGACAAAGAAAATAATCAACCGTGGACCGAAGCGGTGCTGCCATCAGCTTGCCGTTCAATACAACTTCGATCCGAGGGGCTAAAGGCTAAGCAACCTGGAAAGCCATTTGATGGTCCGTTTCTTCTACTAGACCAGGAATCCACAGGTTGGAGCCCTTGCTCAAGTGAGAGAGAGCGTCCATTTGCTGAATGGGTAGTTAAGAACTGAATCACCAAGACTGCAGTTGATAGCCTTTGGAAACTTGATGCCAATCAATCTTTTGCTTCTTCTCACCTACTGTTCAAAAGAATCGATGATATGACCTATGACCTCGGAATGCAAACACGGACAACCGGCAAGGTGTCTTTCCCGCGTTTGAACACAGGAGGCCTTTTTTGTATACACGATTCTTTTATTGCCACCTGATTACTTGCATTGAGATTCTCCTCCGACAGCCAGCCTATAATAACCATATGACATACCCACCGAAAAAGTAGTATAATGCGGTGTGTGAACAAATCTTCTCTGAAGTCCATACGGGAGACTGGTGGTGGTATGAACAGGTGTGTACTGTATTCTGCTCTTCCAGACATGTAGCTTTCGTGTCCAAGCTGATGAAGCATTTGTAGAATTCAAAACTTTTCAGCAGCACAAATATTCCAATTTTCGGTAGCTCTGATCAGACTCACCTCATCAATCATCCTGGCAATAAAAAGGAATGGCCTGTATTCTTGAGCTTGGGTAACATTTGGTCATCTGAACGATGCAAGCCAACAACCAAGTGCATGGTCATGATAGCATTTCTTTCAGTTCCACCAAAGCATTCTTTTACAGGACCTGGCAAATCCCAGGTAATGATACAGCAACAGGACTATAATCGGGAGGTTCTACGAAGCATCTTTGAGCTGATATTTATGCATTTGGATCAAGTATGTGAGCATGGCAGGCATATGTTATGCTCAGATGGATATACACCACTGTGCTTTCCTGTCATATTTATATGGATGGCTGACCATTCAGACAATATCAACCTGAACTCAATTCTATCTGGTCATTGTCACGTTTGTGAAGCACCAAAGGCTTCTTTCGGTAGTGCAGTTTCTTTGCCTGCACCTCAGAGAAACTTTGCTGACAACTTTCTGAAATTGGTTACCGCAACCAACACAGATGTCACATGTTCAATCAGAGATGCTGCCCACCAATACTTGGACGATCGAGGCGTTTGGCAAACTGAAGGAGTTTTCTGGACGCTCAAGTCCCTGGATTGGGTGAGTCTCTTAGTACCAGACGTGCTTCACACCATCTACCTCGGCATCTTGAAGCATCTGGATGATTGGGTAATTCCATTTCTTGAACATCACACTCGGATGGACTGATGTAACTTGATTTGGTATCAAATATTACCATACCTGGGATTTACACTATTCACAAAGCCATATACTGCAGTAATTCAATGGCAAGGAAAGGAGATGAAGATGCTTGGTGGAATGCTTCTACCACTCTGCCTATAGAGTCTATTGAAACCAAGCTCCGAACAACGGCAACCATTTAGAGACAACATACTTTGCCTTCAAAGCTTGATTAATTTCCATCTCATGACAACGTACCACAGTCACACTGACGCAACCATCAGATATATGGAAGGTTATCTTGCCAATTTTCACTGCTCAAAAGAAGTATTTGATCACTTCGGCACGACAAAGTCAAAGAAAAAGGTCCCAGAGGTGTTGAGAAAACAACTATGAGAAGATTTGAGATTGGGAATAGAATTGGAACCAGGCTGGAGATCCCTGTCAAATGCAGCAAAGACGCATAGTATTGAGCAAGATAGCAAACTATCAAGTTTGAAGTTCAAGCAAATGTCAGTGCGGAATCTCATTTCAACTTTGTTAAAATGCATCTCCTAACTCACTTCTTTCATCACATTTGCCAGCTTGGCCACCTATCAAATATTAGTTCCGAACTTCTGGAGCATGTGATGATGGACCTGAAGGCTGCATACCATATATCAAATTGAAACGAGGCGACTGAGCAGATTCTGCATACGAACACATGAAGACACTTCTTTGCAATACTCAACTGCAGTCACCAAACGCAGATGCTTCATCTGGACACTAATACGACTTCGAACAAACTGCCCGCGGTTTGAAAGCTGAAGGGCATTCGTACAGGCATCACGATTCTTTCTGATCTCGCTGCATGGTGTAAATTATCTAGAGGATGGCTTCAACCACTCATCGCATGGAGTTTCAAACACTTCAGTGATTGTCCGATTTTGATCAACAATGACGAAGCATTTGCCCGCATGGGCAAGGATACCTACACTCGCAATACTACTGCTGCAGTACCGGTTGCGAACTTCCAATGAGATGAAGAAGATGTATACATTGTACGATGCACAGGCACTGAACTGTTGCAGCAGTTCAAGTGGGCCTGAAATGACTATACATTTCTTCGGCCAAATCAATATGTGGAAGAAAACTTTGTATCCACTCGGGGAAGAATACCAGCAAGTTTAAACTGTCTATTCCTCACTCAGGAGAGCAAGTTCGGGGTCGTAACCTCATTAGCACTCGTCACTCCTTCAATAGCAGGTCTGATCCATCAATCTTCTGACCTGTTTAGAGTGCAGGAAAAACATCAGAAGGATAATTCCACTAGACGAAGGCCAAACTTCTGCATTGAATCACATTCTATTGTAACTCTCAGATGGATTGAACGAGCTGCCCATCTCATTCTATATGACATTGCTGACGATAACAATAAATGGTTTGTGAATAACACAATGCATTTGAACGCGTTCAACTTGAATTATGACTAGTCGATCCCTTGACGTGACGAGTGCAGAACGTATTTATGGGGCCGGATGTAATCAGAACAATCTTTTTTTATTATCCAAGGTTGGAAAGCGAATTAATATTGTACAATTTGATAATTGAACTACGTGGTGCAACACATGATCTATTTGTATAGATGCAAAAAAATTGTGATCAAACGGATTGTGTGAAACGAAAATAATGAAGATATCGGGAGATCGAAATTGGAGTATGAAGCGAGAACTCAAATGGGCAGTCCAAAAATGGCAAAATTAGTTGACAAAGTTGCATGGCAATGAAGAGATCTCCCTGTGCACAGAGTGACTTCAGCGATGATGCCGTATGATCGCATGCCTCAGCGACATCAACCACCATTTAGAAATGACGTTCGAGTGATTATCGCACAAGCCAATTTCAGAAACCTCGGAAACCTCAGAATTTCAAAAGTGTTTTTGCTGATGGAGCTTGATGTCATAATGAATACTGATGGTCTGATTATACTCTAATGACGATATTGACAATAGTGAAATGGGAGATGGAAGCCATACTAGTTGCGAATAAATGGGCATTTGTGTAAACGAGGTTTGAAGGCAGATAAAGTACTGGAGGTCCTGAAAAAAGTGTAAATAGAAGTATTTGTTAGAAAGCGAAGAAAAAGGTATAAGGATTTCTGAGGTTTTTGAGTGTAGAAAGGAATCAATCTTCTCTGCAAGGAAAACAAGCCATGACACTATATTTATTGAGAATCTGTTCTTTTGATTCAGATTTTTTTAGTGATTTCATATCCCAAGTGAAGTTTCTAACCTACCTTCGAAGCAGTCCCAAATTAAGCACAGATATTACTTTGACCAGGTGAAATCTGGAGTGATGCTTCTGGTATTACATGTACAGTATTAATTGAAATGACATTCTTGGAAGCTGGATAAATATACTGAGACAAGTAATCAACCTCCCCTCTTCAGTGAACTCTCTCTGACAATGGCAGGATTTACTCAATGGGAATCACTTATATTGATGTTTCTATTACAGCAAGTGTACAATTCGTTCCTGCCAATTTTGCACTTAGAAAAGTTTTCAAACTCCTGAAGCCTTAATTTACACCAGTGTCAACATCACCATCATTATCACCATTGCCCTAACAACCATTCATACCCTTAAAGTCTTATTCTACTTGTTTCACCCTGTATTTGGACTATTATCACCAATACCATTACTATTAACATTGCTCTGACAACTGTCCATACCCCAGAACCCTTATTTTACTTGCTCTACCCTATATTTGCACCATTGTCATCATCACCATTACCATCACAATTATCCCAACAACCATTTATACCCCTGAAGCCTAATTGCACTTGCTCCATTCTGTATTTGCACTATTGTTACCACTACCATCACTATCACCATCACTATTACCATCACCCTGACAACCATTCACACTTCTGAAATATAATTTTACTCACTCCATGCTGCATTTGCACTGTTGTTACAATCACTATCACCATCACTATTATTACCACAATCACCAGCATCACTACTTATCATTATTATTTCTGAAGCATTTGTTTTATCCTCCTCCTTCAGTGCTGATACCCAATAAACTTCAGTTGCTCAAGTCTGATTGACTCGTGGGTGTATTGAATCGATTCATCTTGCAGAGTTCATCAAAACCGGGCAAGCATTTTGGGGTATATCGATTATTGGCTTTCAATTGACATCCTCTACATCTTCACCTTCACCCTCTCCTCCAGTGCTGATACACTTGGAATATTTTCAAATCGACTCTGATTCACTTGTGGGTATGCTCCATGAATTAGTCTTGCCGAGTATATCATAATGTTCTGAGTATGCTGGAGTATGTCCATTATTTACTCTTGACTGGATGCTCTACTTCTTTCTCTCCCTATTTGCTTCCTGCCTATCCTGTATTGACCCCCTTCAATTATTTGCAGCTCGACTTCGATTGACTTATGGGTATGTTGAATTGATTCAACTTGCCAAGTACATCAAGATGGTGCAAACACGATGCAGTATGTCCATGATTGACTCTCAACTGGCTGCTCTATTTTACCTCATTTTCTATCATCATCTCCTCTTCCTCCTCCAGTACTCACCCCTATGAAACTTATGCAGATGAACTTGGATTGACAGGTGGGTATACTCAATTGATTTGTCTCGCCGAGTACAGTCAGCTGATTCAAACACACTGGCGTATGTCAATAATTGACACTTGACAGGCTTCTCTATTTGTTCTGCTCCTCCTTCAGTATTTACCCCTTTCAAACTTTTGCAGATCAACTCTGATTTACTCATGGGTATACTCAATCATTTCATCTCACCGAGTACATTATCATATTCCAAGCACACTGGGGTATGTCTATGATTGACCTTTGACTGGCTGCTCAACTTCTTCTCCTTCTCCACTTTCACCTCATTCTCTTCCAATGCTGGCCAGCTTCAAACATTCGTATATCAACTCCAATTGACTTGTGGGTGAACTGAATCAATTTGTTTTGCTGAGTACAATGAAATGGTAAAAGTATACTCTGGTATATCCATGATCAACTCTTGACTGGCTGTTCTACTTCACCTCCTTCTCCTGAAATGTTGACTCCCTTCAAACTTTGGCAGATCAACTCCAATTTCCTCATGGGTATGCTCAATCATTTGGTCTCAGTGGGTATATCAAGCCAGTGGATGCATGGTGTGATATGTCGATGATTGGCTCTTGATGGGCTGCTGCACTTCCTCTCCTTCTCCTTGCGTTTGCCACTGCTTTCCTGTCAAGTGCTGACTTCCTTTGCAGTTTTGCAGTTCGGCTGCAATTTATATATGGGTATTTTCAATTGATTTGTTTCGCTGATTATATCAAGACAGTGCACACCTGCTAGGGTATATCAATTATTGGCTCTTTACTCGCTGCTCTATATCTCTGCTTCTGCTTCTGCTCCTGTGTCTGCTTCTGCTGCTGCTGCTGCTTTTCCCTATCCTTGCCAGCAGTAGGGTAGTTACCATTATCTGGTACACAAATTACTTGTTTGATCAAACAATTTTGTTTGTCTGATAGTTGGATGGTGTGGTAGCAAAAATAGAAATAGCTTGTTGATAGTGTTGGAGGCTAGATCTTAGTATACTGAGAACTTGTATACAAGTACACTTTGATTTGGAAATTGCAATTGTAATATGAACAAAGTCAAATAAGAGTAAAATAAGTAATTTCCACTGTGCTTGCCAATGTGTCTGATGTTTCTGACATTTGCAAAGTGTTCATGAATACTATATAAACTTATGCTCAAGCTGGAGCCAAACGACTAATTCTCACCAATTCTTCATAAACCCATTTTAAACCCTTGACAAGCATGGTGCTCAGGTACAAATCTCCCCCAGAGTTTCTGAAACCTGAAGTCAAGCACTTGCATACTGAGCTTGCAAACGTTACAGAGTTTGGGAATGTTCTTTTGGTTTTTGCTCATGTGGCCATGGTGATACTTTGAAAAGCAGATCATAGTTGTTTTTTTTTTGTAGATAGTATAGATTGGCAATATTAAGGCCGCAGGGAACATGTGTGCTGCCACCTTCCAATAAACCATTTCATCACAGTAATTATGGTTATGCTCATATAGACCAACTGGAATAGAACTTATGATACCACTATTGATGCCAGTTAGGAAGGCTGGATACCACTTCATCCAAAAGAGGATATGAGCATTCATGATTGAGAGGTCAAGGAAGAATCAAAACAGGCATATCGTATTTGGCTGGGAGTATTGGTGGGTTGTATCTGCTGCATGCCACTGATCTACAAGATCAAAACCATTCATATGGTAGTTGTAGTCATCACCAACTGCAGGTATGAAGAGTCACTTGCACTTACTGTCATTAAAAACTTTGCCTGGTATGACAGAATGTTAACATGTACTATATGGTTTGTAGTGTTGATGAAGAGTTGTCTCATTCCATATGTATATGGTTGTTAAAAATGTACAATATTGTTGTCCTCCTATCAGATTGCAAGAACTTTATCTGGGCCCTCTGTTGATTGAATAACATACCCATTTGGTTAATTCCATAGAGTCTATATATGACTTTGAAGCTTTTCCAGAAATTAAGCAGGTTTTGAATATATTGTACCACAGCCATCAAGATTGCATTCATGCAGTATACAATGCAAGGGAACAGTGGTAAAGGCATTGTCTATATAGACAACTCGTGGTATTGGGTGTTCAATAAATTATAAAGCGGAAAGATTATCCAGCCTACATATATACGATCAGTATATTGTCTGAGATTTGTCATCCCATTAACACTTGATGTCTACTGCCAGTTGAGTGTCAATCTAGAATTGAAGCAGGCAAGGATCTTATAACCATACGGAATTGACGTGTGTGGAATTTAGGTAGTATCAATTCTGTGTGCATGGTATGCTACTATCATCTGATTTATAGCACTATATATACTCGGGAGATAGCACTTTTCACTGCACTTTCAAAGATGTGATTACAAATGCTCAAACTTATGACGCCAGTCTTCACTCAGCAGTATGGACGGTAGGGAGATGTGTAAAAAGTGCCAACTTTATGTCTGGCGATTGATGGATTAAACTGTCTTGCTTAGGATACCACAGTACTGAGAAGATCAATGGAGGCAACATGAAGGTTATTGTCGAATTCCAATATCAATGGTAATACACATACAGTGCTTTTGATCGGCAATACTCAATGTATTCAACTTCCCTACCTACATTGCACATACATATATGTTTGTCGCCTTGGTGATTTAATTCAGGATACAATTATCCCAAAAGTGAGAGAAAAAGGCAAGTGGTGTATACATGGTATTGTCAGAAATATGGGCTTCAGTACTATGTATGAAAGCAGGATGTTTCAGAGGGACAAAGGTCTCAGGAGGTTGTGTGATCAGCTTCTACTTTTGTTTGTTGCAAGGTGGATAGTTAAAAGAGAGTTGAGCCAGAGTCTTGTGGAAAAGCTTGGCAAACATGGTGAATTTAGGGTATGGTGTTTACAATGGAATTTCAAGTGATAAGGTTTATGATGCTGAGGAAATGAGATCTAGATTAGGTTAGACTGTCAGTGCTAATATATAAGGGAGATTGTACATGTTACAACTCCAGGGGATGAATTATTTGGCTGACCAACATTAGAAGAAAATATTGGATAGAATATAATATTACCCTATCGAAAATTTTATATTATTGCAGTTTTTAATTTAGCATGGGTATATATATATCATTAGTAATCACTGTTGGTACAGTAACAAATAATGGCAGAAGTCTATAAAAGTGAACAATAATTATGTTAAGCAAGTATGAAACTATTATTGATTAATTGACTATCTTGGGAAATTAAAACTATAACTCAATCAAGACTGCAATCATATAGTATACTTTGATTGAAAATAAATACTGGTTTGGTATCCAAATACTATAACTATACTAATTGGAATTGTGGGAGGATATAACCAAACTCTAAACATTTTGCCGTATGTTTTCAATATATTTTCAATACATTTATATTTGTAGTACAACTTGGTTTTTTTCCTGTTGTGTCATAGGATCATCCAAATAGCAATATATAATGCATAATATTCTTTATTCACATTCGATATTATTAGTAACTTCAAGATTAGAAATTATATTAGGAAGTATTAATTCTTCCAAATTTCAATTTCAATACCTACAATATTACTATATTAAATATTTAAACTGTTATTTATATATTTTTAAATGTCAGCTTTAATTCTATTTGATATGGGTTTCAATAATAATGATAGTTTCTATACTACTTTGAATGATAAGTATTTAATAAAATATATAATATTATACATAATTTGAAATACAAAATATATGCAATTTGCTTCTATTTCTTTTATTCTTTCAATAATTCAAACAATTTTCTTATTATAAAAATTATATTCACATATAATTTATAATTAATTATATATATATTGAGTGCAATATTTTGAACTAATTAATAGATAGTAAATTTGGTTATAAGTATTTGAATAGCAAATACAAAATACTTTGAAAATAAAAGAAATATTTTATATGAAAAACTTGATAGAGAGTAGATAAGTTTGGAATAATATATGCAAATATATTTCAAGCCAGGGCAGTTATATCTGATGCAATACCCTGGGAGGAAAAATTTATATGATTACTGGTATTATATTCCACTAGGATGGCAGCCACCATCATATGTCTTCCAGGCCAGAATATGGTTACTGGATCAATTAACCTTATTCAATAGTGATGCTTCATGATGAGTAATACATCTCAAACAGCACAATGTTTGTGTAGTTAACAAAACTATAGAATTTACAGCTCTGCGCAGGACAAAGTAACAAATTAAATTACTCCAAAACTCTACACAAGAAAAGCCAGGAAATAAATCACTCAATCCAATGATATTAGGGAAGGCTACTCTCTATCCAATAATGCCAGGAAATGCACAGCTCTGAATAGCAAAGCCAATTTCTACCAACAGAAGTCAATTCATTTGGATCGTAATCCAATCAAATGGATACCTAATGTCTGAATGGTTCACACTGTGGAGTTAATGTTATACTGCATATCACCAGTCCAAGTATAATCTATTGATGATTAAAATACTGTTGGCTTGGGAAATGGAGTTCTGTAGAAGTTGTGATACTAAGCTCATTGGCTTGAAGCATCAACTGATATAGCCAGAGTCAGTGAATTGGTTTGCAGGTCATTGAGATATATGAGTGGTAGCGCAAAGTGTAAACTGTAGACAAAAGTGAAGACAAATGCATCAAGACCATGAGTTCCTTTAAAAGTAGAAAAAAACATGATCATTGATTATCTTCCCACTCAGGAGAACAAGCCTTATCAAAATATATATTGAAAAGCCTATTATGTTCATTCAGAATCTTTAAGTGAATCTTTGAGTTGTTGCTACATTCTGAGCTAATTTCTTTGTTTGCCATAATCCAAACACATTCTGATCTGAATAAGAATAATACTTTGACCTGTGAACCTCGAGTGCCACTCCCTGTGTCACATGATATTGTTGACAAAGCAATACTCTCGAGGAAGGAATTCTTTCTACCCACTTCTTGATGGATATCATGACCTGCTCTGATTCTATACCGATTCCCACATTTGTGGTCACAAATTACCAGAGCCATTGTATTCCTGCAAATACTAATTGTGCCATACCCATACAAATACTCAATGCACTATGCACCATGCATCTCGGCAGACCATACCTGTTGGATGCCTCCGAACCCCAGACCTGTCATGTACCTTTGAATATCTTGAATATACACCATGAAAGCAGTGATACTGTGACGCTAAAGCTCATTACCTTCTTCACCTATTGGAGAGTTGGTATCTGGTACAATCATAATGCCTGAAAGATGAAACAGAACTGTATGTGGAACTTCAAGTTGTTTACTAGAAACTTACAGATAAAGTATTCAAAGGAAAGATAGACATCAGTATACTTTCTGTCCAAGTCAGTTTTGACATCGAAAGGAGGATATACAATGCCAGATGATGACAGATATCACGTTCAATATGTGGTTTGAGATGGTGACAGATTGTGGATCACAGAAGCAATTAATGCATCGTGTATGGGCAACGGCAATGGTGCAGAAGATATTGGAGGAGACCGACCTGGTGGCTCCCAGTTGTCCAGCTCCAATATATGTAGCTTTAGCTCTTTTGATAGTGGAGATGATGATCTGCTACCACTTCTACCATCTAGAGGACTGGATGATTATCAACCTTGTTCGCTATCATATTCACTGCTGCCAGCACCCTGCAGCAACCACAATGCTTGAATTTGAGAATGAAATATATATTTGACCATCAGTAGATATTCAAAGAAAATACTACCGAAATGATGAAGTTCTATAGTAACAGTTGGGTAAAGTGAGGATCAGTGATCAAATAAGGATCAATAACAGGCAGTAATACTTGTTTAGAATGAAACAGATTTATATGTCACAGGAATAACAAACAGATTTTCAATTAATGAAATAGGGTATGAAAATAATGAAACAGGTAATGAATAATTGCCAAAGAATATGGGTGGCTGCAGATTGTAATGATTGGTACAAACTTGGAAGATTTGATTGAAGTGTACAATGTTTAACGAAATTTGAATTTATATTGAACAAGTCAGTCAAGGTGATGTCAGTTGCATCAATTGTATATAAGGAGAATATTTATGTGGAGAATCGGTTTGCTCTTCACGTGTTCTGTAGAGTGCAAAACAATCAATAATTTCCATATCAATCTTTGCTTACTTCAGAAATTCCTGATTTTGAGTCTCCTGTCTAATTTCAAATACTTAAAATTCTGAATTTTGGTTTGGTTTTTATAATCCCTAGAACTCTGAGCCTGGAAACCTTGACAGAAAAAGCAGATTACACTTGATTCTATGAGTTTTAAATAAGTTAATGTATTGATGCCCTTATTATTTAAACAGCTATTATTGTCACCATATTTGCAACACTGTCTGCACTGGGTTTATATCTGCAAGAAACATCAAAAACAGATCAATTATCCGCTCCTGCTGGAGACAGATCTGTTCAACATCCATGAAGAATTTTCAAAGACCCACAAACTCAGATATTTTTGGCAATCAGTGCAACTTTGAGTGGAATCAATTGGCAAGGAAACTTGCCACTATATTTTTGTATTGTATTGTTCAGAGACCTCAATTGAATTAGACTTCAATTACTTGAATTGAACAATCCACTGTATTTGCAAAACCCAACAGTAGTGGCTTGCCAGTATAACCTGCAACCGCAAGGTGGATAAATTCAATATATTTTGCACTAGAATTTAAGATCCGATTTGCAATCTTTCTTCACTCTGAACTGTTGGTTTTGAAACCCTTATCCGTTTGTACCAACACAATAAATCTATAGAATTTGAATTCTGACCAGTGGAATATATTCACCACCAAAAAGACTATAAACTGTTTGCCTTCAGGTGTTAATGTATCAGAACCCCACAACTGGTACTGCGTATGATATACCCTGTACCAACCACTGCCAAATGTACTGGAATATCAACAATTAATAAGAACATATCTGAAATGATTATCTGGAAGAAGTACATTCACATCAGCAAAAAAAGAAAATGTATTCTGAGTATTCTAAGTATTTTGAAATTTCAGTTCTTGTTTGCTTGATTATGAAGTATACTTTGGGCGGAATTATACTCTGTAAAATTGTTTTCATATGTTCGCAGGGCTTCCAAATTTGGTATAGTAGTCCAAAACAGTATGGCGTTGACTGTTACATCGTTTTATAGTCGAAAGTTGATCTACTTTGAAAAATAAAATATGTAATAAACACTCTATTGCTTGCTTAGTAGCATTATGCAACTTTTGATTTATATATCTTTATGACAAATCATAATGAAACTAACTATATTTGGAATACCTCCAGGTATAATTAACAAATAACTATATATCTTTAATAACATTGTCTATTTTGGTTAGTTTGTTTAAGATTTGTCATTTCTAAATACTAATGTCATGTTTCATGTCATAATTCAGCACAGAATTATACGTTCATTACATTTTCCAAAAATAAAAGCACCTGACTTCAATCAATTACAAAATGTATCCAACTAGGCTATACCAAATTTTGAACATTATACCAATTTTGGAAATGCAGCCAAGTTTTGGATTCAATATTACTCAGCATCGTTTCCATTGCGGTACCCGATACAATCGACTACACGAGAACTGAATTTTCAAAAACTTCCAAAATTCTCAGAATGTTCAGAATGTCTTTTTCTCTTTTTGCTGATGTACTACAAGGCTTGAATTCAATATCAAGAACTTCCTTCACCAATTACCATTCAAGAATACAAATGTCCTTGGCAAGCAGCAGATTGACCAAAGACCCACACTATGTTGAGATATTAACAATATATTCAGAAATAATATCATGAATGATCCTAGTAGATTTCACAGTACTTCATCAACAGGATGCCATCACAGCAGCCAATCATATGAAAGACTTTATAGGATGAATTGTATAAACACCAGAATCCTGAATCCAGAATGAAATACTGCAACTAAATCATCAAATCACCTTTCAAACAGGAAGAATTTCCAAATTGCTAGAAGCAGGAAAGAACTGTGAACAAAACAAAGCAAACACAGACGAAAAACATGTGTTCATACAAAAAAAAGTCAGAAACTTGCAATCATAAATGCCCACTTGTATATACAAGAATTGAAATACCAAGATTACAAATCTGAAACAACAACTGGAAAAAAGAATCCCTACAAATACTAATGAGTTGAAACAGGAACGACAAGAAGGACAGAAACTATTGAGAATCATTGGAGAACAGTGGAAAATGTATCTAATGTTGGTTGGCAGAGTTATGGTATTAGCAAAAAGAACAGATAGTGGTAATCATGGTGGTAGGATACACAAGGGCAGTAAACTTCTGTGATTGTCTCCAATAGACAGTAAGGTAATCTGAGGGTGAATGGTATCATAAGTAACAAAAATTGCAGATGAATCAATATGATCTTTTGATGAACAATCAAAGATCAGGCAAGCTGCCAATGAACTGGAAAATATAGCCTTGAATGAGATTGAACCATAGATTAAAAGAAAAACCAGAAACTCAATGCTCTAATTACAGATATAACTCTTGGATCTACAACAGTTGGCTGTCAGATATCAGGACATAAAAGCCTCAGCAAATCGAAAACTTATCAAACTCTGAAAAAATAACTGGAAAGTTGCACAAGATTGCAGGGAATTCCAATGATGGTTAGTGAATGTAGATTGGGACGAAGCAGCCCATGTGAACGTATTATGACATGGTCGGTCTGAAGAATCAAAGAATTGACTATAATATTGATATATTTCCTCAGATGTCACAGAATTGATCAACATATTCTTGAAGTGAATCTCTTCAATCCATGCCCAAAATGCAGAGAGAAAGTCAGTAACATTGCAGTTGGGCAAAAAAAACTTCAAACCACAAATTATACTATATCTGCCCCAGAGACAGTATCAGCAGCAATAGTTGTAGGGTAATACAGTCCTGTGCCCATGGACCTCTCAGTAGTCAAAGGGAAGAAAATCTCATCATAAGAAAGCCAGTATAGAAGTGAAGGGGGACTATGCAACTACTGCAGCAATTCGAAATATTTTGCAGCATGATGTTCAAAACAGTTGAGAGCAGCATCAGGTTAAATACAAACCAATTCATTGTAGGAAAATCAAGATCAAAGACAGGAGAAGAAAAAAGAATTAGAATTGGAAAATGTTTAAACCAATGAAATTACAATGGCCATTGCACTGGATACCAATCTCCATTGTCAATCTATTGGAAGTCTTGATTCAGAATTTTGTAGTTTTTGATCAACAGACTAGAAAGGAATGAATTTTCAAAGGGAAACAACCATATCATTGGGAAATGTACTTTGAAAATCAGAAAGAAATCAGTCAACTCCCATATACTAATTAAATGTGGAGCTATGGGAATAGGTTTTGTGGACAAAGATTTTGTTTACTGTTAACAGTGGGAAAAAAATAAGCTACAAATATAATGGGAAGTGGAGGTAATTGATGGCATGTCAATTGAATCAGAGACCATTTCAACAATTGCAAAATACAACATAGAAATATACTGATATCTGGAATATCTACCACCATTTGCTACAATGTTAGGACACTACTTTGTTGTATTCAGACTTTCTGGGTTACAACTCCACAGTGTTGCAATCAAATTTCAAAGCTAGAGAATTGACTTCTAAAGGAACTGCTGTCAGCAATATTGTCAATATCAGGCAAGTGAATGGATATGGGGAAACCTTATCGAAACAAGAAAAAATTTGAACAAGCCCAGGTTGGATATATGTGCCAGAGCTGCAGCACCCTGTATGAACAGAAATAAAAAGAAAAAGGTTACAGTCTGTGGAGTAACCTTATATAAAATCGATACAGTATTTAAAATTTTGAATCTACAAGGAATACTCTGGAACAACTGATTCCAAAGGAATACCATGAGTTTATTTCTCTATTTGACAAAGTAATTGCTGAGAAACCACCTCCACATTGACCACATGACCTTAGGATAAAACTACATGAAGGTTTTCCACCACTGATCAGGCCTATTTACAGTTTGCCTAGAGATAAATCACAGGTCGTAAAAAAATGAATTGAGAAGAACCAGTCCAAAGGATATATCAGGTCATCGTCATCATTATATGGACTGCCGGTAAAATGGGTACTATAACCAAATGGAAGATTGAGATTGGGTATCAACTATTATAGACTGAATGAAGAAACAATTATGAACTGATTTCTACTATTTTCAATCTAAGATACTCTGCTAAAGCTTTCCAAGACTTCCATCTACACAAAGCTTGACACCAAGCACAATTAAAACATCATAAAAATCACAAAAGAAATTGAATTAAAATCACCTTTCAGAACCTATGATGGTCTGATTGAATCATTTGTGATACCATTTGGAATGACCAATCCACCAATACAATTTCAGGAGTTTTTCAACAATTTCTATATTCCTTCTTGGATATATTCTGCATAGTATTTTCAGATAACATCCTGAGCTATAGCAACAATATTCAGGAGCAGAAGAAATATATCTAAAGGGTAATGGAAACTCTTAAAGATTCAGCACTAAATTAGAAAGCTGCAAAATATGAATTCTGCCAAGAAGAAGTCGTGTATGTGGAACCCATTTTGGCAGTCAACAGTATCAAAATGGATCCAGACATAGTCTATAGTGTCAAAGAATAGAAGGCACCATGTAAGCTCAAGAAAGTTCAAGTATTCCAAGGCTTTGCCAACTTGGATCGATGGTTTATAAGAAAGTACAACATGCTAGTACAGCTGCTAACCAAAATAATGAGATACCTGGAAATATACTACTTGGGATCTGATCAAATGAGAGTATTCAAAGAGTTAAAACAAGTATCTACAACAGCTCCAGTTCTAGTGAATTTTTATTACAACCAAGAAATTGTTCTGGTATCCAATGCATCTAGCTAGGAATCTGCAGATGTATTGTCACAGTATAAAGATCAAGGAATTCTTCACCCAGTGGCCACAATGTCAAAAATTGGAAAAACATACACCAGCCGAAGTGAATGACAAAATCAATCTCCTAGTACCTGATGCAAGAGTCGAAACCCTCTAATCAAGAAGACTGGAATATGAGAAATCAGTACATCCAATCAAAATTGTGATGGATTACAAGAATCAGAAGTACTTCATAATGTTGCATCTGTTCAACAGAGAACAAACATGATAATGAATGTTGCTGTCAAGATTCAAGTTCAAGATTATATACCAACAGGGAAAGCTAGGCCAGAAGCTGGATACACAGAATTCGATACCAGGAGATGTTCTGCCCAAGAGGGCAGCAAAAAACAGTCCACAATCTATACTCAAAAGCCAAAATCTTGGCAAGGAAATACAGAAGTCCTAATAGTATTGTTTGTAGAGGTGAAAAACATAGAAGACAACAAGATTGGTCTGGAAGAATTGTGGAACTGGGCAAAAAACATTTACCAAGAAAGCCTCTACAACAGCAGTGTGGTACATTGCATACGTACTATCAAGACCCAAACGATATCCAATTAGTATATACAGTTACCTTCCAAAATACACAGCAATATACCAGCCACTGGTCCACAAGGAAGAGCAAAGTTCTTCAAGCATTTGAATAGAAGTTATCAACAGGAAGAAATGAGAAAGGATATTCATATATATATTCAAAACTGCCACACCTGTCAATACAGCACACCTTATATTTGGAAAACACATCGATAGTTCAAACAACTACAAGTACCACAACAACTGTGGAATGACTTGAGTATGGATTTCATGGTGAGATACCCAGAGAGTGAAAGGTCAATACCATATGAATAATAGTAAATAGTTTATTGCAAATGAAATACTTGGTACCACACCATGATGATACAAATAAAAAGAAGCTGGGGACAATGTTCATCCAAGACATATTCAGATTAGCTGGCTTTCTAGATACCATAGCATCAGATTGCAGACCTTAGTTTTGCTCAGAATTCTGGACATATATATGCCAATATTTAGAAAAGGAACAAAGACTTTCCATCTTCATCTATTCACAAACAGATGGTCAAACCGAATGAGGCAAGGTAATCAATCAACAGTACCTCAGTGTTATTGTAAATAATCAACAGAATGACTGTGTTCAATGGCTTTCAATAGTAGTATTCATATTGAATAACAGTTTCTTTGAATCAATAAAATACTAACCATTTTTTGGCACATACAGATTTTATCCTTGGCAGACCTTTTGCCAATATCCAGTTAACAACAGTAATGACATTCAACATGTCAACACCATGCAGATAGCTAAAAAAATAAAGAAAATATTTGATCAAACAGAATTCAACATGACCTGTGTACAAGCTATATATGAAGAACAAGGAAAAAATCACTGCAACAAAGAACACAATATAAAAGCAGAAAATTTGGATAGATAGACACCAGAAACATTCCAACTCGAAGACACAGCAAAAAGTTTCATTGGGAGAACATTGGGCTGTATGATGTTTTCGAAGTTGTTATATCATGGACCTATCAATTATAATTACCAATGGATATCCATATCCACCCAGTACAACCAATAACACAATTATCAAAGGCATTATATTACCCCAGTGCAGAATAAGCAATCCAACAACCACCACCAGATATTGTGGATAGAGAAAAGATATATAAAGTGGGAAAAATAAAGGATTCAAGACTATTTAGAGAACCACTTCAAGCCCTGGTTATCTGGACAGAATATGATAAATGAATCAGAGAACTGGCAATAAACATGAACTGACTTCAAGCAATCAACATCTTCTATACGAAATAACCTGGCATGCATGAATTAGCAAGTTTATTGGAACTGATGTGTGGAACGGAGAGCTACATAAAGGGTAGTACAAAGTGAGTATTGGTAATCACATAAGGATCAATAATGGGGGTCACATGTGTTTGGAAAGTAACAGGTATATGCATTGCATAAATTACAAACCAGTTTTCAAGTGATGAAAGAGGTTTCAAAAGATGCGTGAACAGGTTATAAATATTGACCAAAAGAGATAGATGGATCCCAAGAGTACAGAATGGTATTAACTCAAAAGATATAAAAAGGTGTACAATATTTGATGTGATTCCTATGAAAATTACACAAGTGACTCAAGGTGATGATAGCTACATTCATTGTATTCAAGAAGAAAGTCATAGTGGTGGATTGGGTTGATATTCACTCATTCTCTAGTTTACAAAACAATCAGTATTAGCAATGGTTCTATCCCTGAGGATCCAGGTCAGATTTGGGTTGGAATCAAACCATTTCAAAATAGACAGTTTGAATTGCCAGTAGAACTGTACCAGAAGAATGGTCCAGGTTAACTGAACATTGTGGAACTGTCCAAATTTCTGGGTTATTGGACTGGTCCAAAAATGGGGAGATACTATTGTACATGCAACTTTTGATATTCTTAATTTAATCAATCAAGTAATTTATACTGATGATTTTGACAATTATTATATTTGATTCACTCAAATTCAATATCATAACTACAATTTATTCAATATAGATCATAATCTAATAGGCTAACTTTGTTACAAGATGCAAGATGGACAAAACTATATTGAAACTGTTATTGTGATCAATGTCTGTATATTGTAGTATATGTCAATCACCATACATATTTTAGTATCCATCATATATATTATCTCATTATTGCCATCCTTTCGTTTATTTTATCCATATCTATGCTAATTGTACCTTCAAAATTTACTTGAAAAATGTTTAAATAATATTACAATGGGTCCAGTATTTTGCGTTGCTTTAATATAGTATCTGAACAGCCTTTTCATTATATATATATGAAATACAAAACATTTCTCAATAGTGACCAAGAAAATTACAAAATGAAAGATAGTAATGCCCCATTACAAGAAACAGAAAAACAAAAGAAATATAAAATACAGATTACCATTTTACTGTTGCTTATTCATTTTTCCTGTGTGTGATTTCTGTACGATGACGGGTGTAGGTTTTATAATGAATCGAGTTGTAGTGCACTTCTACTTTCAAACAGGCTTGATAAAGCCTGAGATGTTTGGGGCAGCATGTACATATGGCTGTTCTGCAATATCAATGACATCAGAATCATCACATATATCCAGATTATCCTGATCGTCAGCCTCTCCATCATTGTCATTATGGTTAGGATCGTCAAAGTCACCATTCCAATGAAGCCAATCATCACTATCTGAATTTGTTTGGGCAGAACTGTCATCATCACTTTCGCTACAATGGTAGTTGGTTCTCTGTATTCAATAGATATTGATAACTTTTGTATTGCTACCAGGGAGATTGAACCGTGATGTGGATCGTAGAAGAGGGGATTTTTCAGTCAGTTTGAATGCTGATACCCAATCATATTTAAAGGCAGACCAGGTGGCTTTAGCTATCTCTTCCATATGTAAAATATAATCCATGGCTATCATTTGGTTGTTCTGGGCGTATGATGCCTTCTGAGTTGCACATGGATTTTCAATACCTTGCCACCTCTCCAAACAGTTATGAACCTTGGCCATCTGGTGCAGCTTTTATTTCTGAGCCTCATGCTTGATTTCAAAATTATTATCAGATATTGATGAATCCATTTGTGCAGTATCACCAGCCAAATAATGATGATTATTTCTGGCAAACAGCCGAACAACCCCTTTTTTACAAAGCCTTTCACCTGTAACTTTTGTCTGCCTCCACTCAACCACATCTTGGCCAATAGAACTGCTGGTTTCCACTCCAACACCATGTAAAATGCTTGAAAACATATGTTGCACTATATTGGCTAGATTGGTATACATCATGTGTATTTCGTCTTGCTATTGCCATCAATCCCTTATGTTGAACATTGACAAAGCCCTGTTGATCTCTGTGGGGTCAGTATGAAAATCATGAAAATTAGAATTGATTTGTCTGCAATTTGTGGGTACTGTGGATAATGAATTAAGCTTGTGTATGGTGGCTGCCAATAAACATACTGTACAATCCCTGCACCATAGAGTACATTCTACTGTGGTTGCAGGTGTAAAATACTCAGCATTACTGGAAAAATCATTTGTATCATAAGTGGATAAACCTGGCCCAGACACTGTTATTCAGAAGAATGGGTCATAATTTGATGTAGTTTGAGATTATTCGGTAGTTGTAAATTGATTCTTGATGCAGTATTTGTATTCCACATATTTACTGAATACATCCTTTTCTGGGTGGTGAATGAGCACTCATCCTCAAGATTAACATCTATAGCCTTGTGCCACTTGCAAAATAATCATACCTTCTGGAATCGATCAACATCAGCAAAACATAATTCTTGTGCTGGGAGGCTGCCGGAGGCTTCCGGAGTTGTTGGAGCAGTTTGGAGCAGTTAGAAGCAAGTGCATTCTTCTGGAGGCTCCAGGAGCATGGCAGGGCCCTCCATGAGCCTCCGGAAGCCTCTCGGAGGGCCGGTGTATGGTTGTGGTGCCTCCGGGGGCACCGGTGCAAGGTTCTGGTGCCTCAGGGAATGCCGGTGCAAGATTCTGGTACCACCAGACGCGCCGCTCTATGGTTCTGAAGCTTCCGGGAGCGCCGGTGCCAGGTTCTGAAGTCTCCTTGAACACCAGTGCAAGGTTCTGGAGCCCCAGGAGCGCCAGTGCAAGGTATAGGATCAACAGGGAGTACAAGTACACAACTTTGGGGCACCCGGGAGTGCCAGTGTAAGGTTCTATAGCCTCCGAAAGCAGCCGGTACAAGATCAAGGAGTCTCCTGACCATTGGATGATGTGGCATCATTCAGATATATATTCTGTATATTTTTCCCATTCTTGGGTGATTCATCCATCCATTTGATTACTTTATATAGATACTATTGGAATGACTGTGCATTGTGTATATATTCATATTCAAAAGAAAATAGTTGATATAATGATACGGAAACAGGCATCAAAATTGAGAGCAACTCAGAAAGCAAGACAAAGACAGAACATAATAAATGAAG